>CM026218.1:25035938-25103438 GCA_014839995.1 Xenentodon cancila
TTAAACATGTAACTATTCATATTAGCCTGAATATTGTTTATTGCTTGTGTATATATGTGTAATATTTGTGTATAATGTATCGTTTGACTTCATTTACATATTTATTCCTTTGATTTAATTTGACAAACTTAGTCTTACAGTAATGACTGTGGGTGTGGTTGATCTGTGTTAAAACCTGATAATTTGTAAAAATTACTTTTGGACATCGACCAAACATGTCAATGTTTCACCACAGATGATCTGATTGGTCCAAGCAACTAAGGCACCGCCCCTCCTCCCTCCACCCACATGCCTGGGTCACATGTTTTTTGTTTCTTTTATCTAAACATTGTTGTCCAGGATCAAACCCGCCCCCTCGCCCACGGCACGCTGTGATTGGACAGATGTGTCCTGGTTTCTCCTCATTTGTCGAGTGGAAGTCTTCCTTCCTTCCAGATGTTTCTCTGTAGTTCATGACTTGTTTTACTAATTAAAGTATTAAACAAGCCTGGTGGTTGAGTCGCTGGCCATGTTTCCGTTACAGTTCTGGTGTAAAACGTCAGCAATACTTCAAACTGTATTTTCAAAACAGTTACCAGTGAAATGACTGTTTCCATCAAGTTCTAACAGGTTCCGTTTCAGGGCAGACGGGGTCCAGTGTGTCTCACCTGGTTCCATTTATGAAGATGTTGGATTCTACAGGCAGATATGTGGCTGTCAATCAAATCCAATAACCCTAATTATTCATAAATGTATGATGAGGCTCATACAGTAAGAATTCCCCCGGACATTTTAACATGGAGATGAACTCACTGTTGGATGCAGGCCCCGGTGGTCGGAGGAGGAAGCGCAGGTCTGGATCCAGGCCCCATGGTCAACGGAGAAACCGCATGGCTGGATCAAGACCCCGGTGGTCGGCAGAGGAACCGCAGGGCCGGATCCAGACCCTGGTGGTCACTGGAGGAACCGCACTCATCACCACTTCTGTGTTGGTGTCAGTCTAGCAACCTTCTAATTCAAAAAAGGTCAATCAGTCAGTCTATTTGTTGATCCGATGCGCCACAGGAAGTGTAGGGGCAGTGTTGCCTGCTTTGTCCAATGAAACGGCACAAAGCCAGTGAGAGAAGAAGCTGAGCACGACCGGCGGTGTTACAGTACAGCAGATGTAGCGGAGCGCCGCAGTGACCCCGTGATGTCACTGTGGGCCACCCCCTGGGCGCAGTTTCACTCATGGTTCTGTACTGTTGTGGGGACCATCCAAACTCCACACAATCCAGCTGGACGTCAAGCCGGGAACCGTCCTGCGGTGACGGTGCTGACCGCTACACTGCCCCCGCCATGCTGCGCTGCTGCAGGTGCTAAAGCTGAGCGCAGACCATCTGTTCCATACAAGAACTAACGGTTGTCTCAACACGGAAGAACCGACTCTCCAAAGGCTTTTTATGCTCCTCCATTTTCCCATAATTCCACTCCCGCTTGTTTCTTTCCCCTCAAATTAAAACCGTCAAATCATCTTGACAGCTAAATGTTCCTCTCAGACGTTTCCGCAGCAAATTGCCCGTCAGGCTGCTTCTTGTGTACAAGTTTCTGTGGGTGTACGTCTGATGTGAATCGGTCTGTGTCCAAACACGCCGGCCGCACACCAACCAGCCCAAAAACAAACCTGGCTGTAGCCTCAATTCAGACTTCAGAAGTCCGGATTACGGTTAACTTAAGCATAACTACAGACTGTTGAAGAACAAGAACATGTCATTCAGAACTGTCCTGAAGTGTTCTTCAGCAGTTTCCAAGATAATCGAGGATGAGCAAGCCTGGTAGGTGGTGGAACGACCCACCTTACCTTAGAAACCGCTGGACATGAAACTGGGACTGCTGGACCTCCACCAACTGCTGCAGTCATTCAGCCATTGGATGGACAACTGAAGCTTCCTACAGTTTTACAGATGCCAAGCTGAAGATGCTGCCAGATACCGAATCCTGGAAGGGTCTGACACAGCAGGCGTAGTGTGGTTCTGTCAAGATCCTCCAGGAGTTGCAGTCTGATGCTTCTGACAGCTGATTCGCTGCCCTCCTCACAGAGGTACTGCAGGTTTGGCTCCAGACCCTAGCGGTCAGTAGAGGAACTGTGGGGTTGGATCCAGACCCTAGTGGTCAGTAGAGGAACTGTGGGGTTAGATCCAGACCCTAGCGGTCGGTAGAGGAACTGTGCGGTTGGATCCAGACCCTAGTGGTCAGTAGAGGAACTGTGGGGTTGGATCCAGACCCTAGTGGTCAGTAGAGGAACGGTGGGGTTGGATCCAGACCCTAGTGGTCAGTAGAGGAACGGTGGGGTTGGATCCAGACCCTAGTGGTCAGTAGAGGAACGGTGGGGTTGGATCCAGACCCTAGTGGTCAGTAGAGGAACGGTGGGGTTAGATCCAGACCCTAGTGGTCAGTAGAGGAACTGTGGGGTTAGATCCAGACCCTAGCGGTCGGTAGAGGAACTGTGCGGTTGGATCCAGACCCTAGTGGTCAGTAGAGGAACGGTGGGGTTGGATCCAGACCCTAGTGGTCAGTAGAGGAACGGTGGGGTTAGATCCAGACCCTAGTGGTCAGTAGAGGAACGGTGGGGTTAGATCCAGACCCTAGTGGTCAGTAGAGGAACTGTGGGGTTGGATCCAGACCCTAGCGGTCGGTAGAGGAACTGTGCGGTTGGATCCAGACCCTATTGGTCAGTAGAGGAACGGTGGGGTTGGATCCAGACCCTAGTGGTCAGTAGAGGAACTGTGGGGTTGGATCCAGACCCTAGTGGTCAGTAGAGGAACTGTGGGGTTGGATCCAGACCCTAGTGGTCAGTAGAGGAACGGTGGGGTTAGATCCAGACCCTAGTGGTCAGTAGAGGAACGGTGGGGTTAGATCCAGACCCTAGTGGTCAGTAGAGGAACTGTGGGGTTAGATCCAGACCCTAGCGGTCGGTAGAGGAACTGTGCAGTTGGATCCAGACTCTAGTGGTCAGTAGAGGAACTGTGGCGTTAGATATAGTCCCTAGCGGCCTTTAAAGAAACTGCAGTTTCCCCAAATTCCACAATGGTTTCAGGTTGCAAAACTGGATGTTGCACTTTGGGACTAAATACAAACTCCTTAGCTCATGAGCTGAAACTCCCAAATATAACTGAATCAACAAAGGACCCTCAAACCCACAAAGGCCAGGACTTCTGGAACTAAATGCATCAGCTGGTCACAGCAGCAGTGAATTCTGAATTATGTTGGATGGCTACTCCTGGAGGATCTTGACAGAACCACACTGACACCTGCTGGTAGTTAATTGTTACTGCAGCTATGAAATAAGGCGCTCTGTTCATGTTAAAGAAGACTGATGGAAAAGAGAGTTTCCCCACTGAACTCTGTCGGGGTCACAATATGATGGCCTGCTGGTACATAGCTCAAAAACACGTGATATTCACAATAGAATACAAACAAAGATGTTGATAGTGACACATTCAAGCATTTCAAAAATAAATATATTCATTCATGAGGGCTGGTGAAGGGAACACACTTACACACCTACGCAAGCATAAAAAAACAACCTCTGTTACAAGATTAAAATGCATATATATATATATATATATATATATATATATATATATATATATATATATATATTCTGGACAACAAAAAGCTGAAAAATTAGTTTGAGTGTACCCAGTTGTGTTTAATAAAAACTGAACAATCCCACCTGCAGGTTTACTGAAGAACCTCCAGGTTGACTCATGAGGAACATTGAGTGGTTGCAGTTCCTGTACTGACCACTGCAAACCACATGTAAAAATGTCAAATATTGGAACAGAAATAAACATATTTACCGCCTGAAACCAGGACTAGTAGACCTTAAACCAGGACTAGTACACCTTAAACCAAGACGAGAAGACCTTAAACCAGGACTAGTAGACCTTAAACCAGAACTAGTAGACCTTAAACTAGGACTAGTAGACTTTAAACCAGGACGAATAGAACTGAAACCAGGACTAGTACACCTTAAACCAAGACGAGAAGACCTTAAACCAGGACTAGTAGACTTTAAACCAGACCTGGTAGACCTTAAACCAGGATGAATAGAACTGAAACCAGGACTAGTAGACCTTAAACCAGAACTAGTAGACCTTGAACCAGGACTAGTAGACCTTAAACCAGGACTAGTAGACCTTGAACCAGGACTAGTAGACCTTAAACCAGGACTAGTAGACCTAAAATGACAACGAGAAGAACTCAAACCAGGACTAGTAGCCCTTAACCAGGACGAATAGAACTGAAACCAGGACTATTAGACTTTAAACCAGAACTGGTAGACCTTAAACCAAAACCAGTAGAACTGAAACCAGGACTAACAGAACTCAACTGGGACCAAGGATACCTATGCTGACCTGCAGTGGACGAAGTGCAGGTCTGGATCCAGACCCTAGTGCCTCAGTAGAGGAACTTGTTATTTCCTGGTAGATCTTAACCAGGAGACTTCTAAAGCACGCTTCAGAGAAGCTTGGACGACGTCCTGGAGGTTTTGTCCAGTTCTTCTTTTACATCCTGGGGTTTCGCAGTGTCAGAAACAGCAGCCTCCGAACATGTAGATGTTTAGAAGTATAAACGTTGCCGCCTGTCAATCATCTTCAGGGCTTCACCGCTCTGGCCCCAAACCTGGCCCAGGCCCCGCCCAGCTAGTCGTCATCAGCGGATTCTGCATCTTTTTCCTCATTTTAGTTTTGGTCGTGTCTGATTGGACGAGAAAGTGAGCGGCTGACGATTCTGGCAGCTGATTCGCTGCTCCCCTCGCTCTCCCGTGTCTTCTCCTCTGCCTTCGCAGGGGTGGGGGCGTGACGGAGCGCGCGCACGCAGAGCAGCAGGTCTGGCTGTAAAATGGCCCAAAAGCCGAAGAAAAAGGAGATAAAAGTGAAGCGACAAACGGGAAAATCTCCGTCCTGCGGCCGCTTCGTTTCGGTCTGACGTGTTTTCTACCGGATCTCTCCGAGTTTAGCGTCCTCCATGAACTGCACGAGGTGAGAAACGCGTAAATTTAAAGTGCGCAACAGTCTCTGAGCCCGTTTACCCCATTCGACCGGGTCTCAGACCGGCCAGGAGTCCCACAGAGACATTTACTGGTCTCAGACCAGTTTAATGAAATTAGTCCGAGGATGGTCAAAAGGCAGAAGACAGGCACGTGCTGGTCTTAGAGCAGTTTGGTGGTTTATACCTGGTCTGAGACCACCAAAAGACCGAAGCGGGCTCCCAGACCTCTGCTGCTTGGTTCTGGGGCTCAGCAGCTCGTTTGGGACTTTGTTTTTTGATGATATTTGGAGGTTCTGATTTAATAAAAAAAACAACCAGAATACTTTTTTACTTTTTTTTTCCCCAAAAAAAGTCTGACTTGTCAAACCACACATGTAAAAAAAAAAAAAAAGTAAAATGAAAATCATAAATTAGACTGACGTTGACGGTCAGCTGGCCGCCTGGCTTGCTCTCCCGCTGCCCCGCCAATGTTGTTGCTACACCTCCCATTTGTGGATATTTGCTGTGTTTGGGTCACCAACAAACTATCTTTAAAGTGAAAGAACTAAACTGAACCGGTGACGAACTTTTCACAGTTCAGCTCAGTTGTAACAAGGCAGCGGCTGCTTCCTGCAAGCTAGTGACTCCGGTGAATCAGGACCTGCGTCTCCCTGGAACTAATGGTAATTTGGTGTTAGCAGCGGGGGCCCAGGGGTCCTTCATGCACAATGATTACACAAATGCAAATCCACGCCTCCCAGGTCCCTGCCGTTGAACAGACTTTACTAGATAAGCTGAAAGTCAGTAGTTGGGCTATAATGAACGTAAGCTGCAGCTTCATCAGGATCGGTGCTCAGGTGGCCAGTCGTCGTCAAAATGGCCTGAACAACTACACCCGAAAGTGAACGTGAATCTTGAGTAAAACCGGTGGCGTAAACTGCCAGAACCAGATTCCAGTCCAAGAGCGACGTGAACCTCAACAGAAGTAAAAAGGTTAAAATAATTTAAACCTGGCCTTGTACAACATTCAGCGAGGAAACGCCAAATCTGTAAAAGTAAACCAGAGATGTTAAACTGTAGAACCTCCCTCTATCTTGGCTCCGCCTCCAGCTGCTGATGTCTTCCAGGTCAAAATAACTTGATGTTTTTCTAAGAGTCAGAGTCAAGTTTATTGTCAGTTCTACTACATGTGAGACACACACAGAGAATCGAAATTAAATTACTCTCAAACCCTCGGTGCTGCACAATAAATACATTTTAAACACAAAGTGCAGGTTAAAAGGAGACAAGAAACAAGTTGTTACATGACAACAACAGTTTTTCGGTCTGATTAAAGTGACCTGGTGCAAAGCAGGCGGTCCAGTTCTACCAAAAGTCCCTGGTGCAGATACTGAGATCAGAGTGAGTGAGGGGGGGGCAAGGCGGGAAACGGTGGAAGAGCAGGGAGAGTGTTCAGCATCCTGACGGCCTGGTGGACGAAGCTGTCCTTCAGTCGGCTGGTTCTGGTTCTGGCCCGGAGGGTCCGCAGCCTCCTCCCTGAAGGCAGCAGACTGAAGAGGCTGTGTGACGGGTGGGTGGGGTCTCTCACAATGCTGAGGGCTTTGGAGTCAGACGGGTCTGTAAATGTCCTGTAGTGAGGGGAGAGAGACACCAACCATCTTCTCAGCTGCTCTCACGACGCGTTGGAGAGACTTGCGGCAGGTTGCGGTGCAGGATCCGTACCACACGGTGATGCAGCTGGTCAGGATGCTCTCCATGGTGCCTCTGTAGAAGGTTACCTGATGGGGGCCGGGGCTCTGGCTCTTCGCAGTTTGCGGAGGAAGTAGAGACGCTGCTGTGCCTTCTTGGCGAGTGATGCGGTGTTAACAGTCCAGGAGAGGTCCTCTGAGATGTGGACACCCAGGAACTTGGTGCTGCTCACCCTCTCCACAGCAGCACCGTTGATGGTCAGAGGAGCATGCTGGGTGTGTTGTCTCCTGAAGTCAGCAACAATCTCCTTGGTCTTCTCCACGTTCAGGGAGAGATTGTTGTCTGCACCACTCAGCCAGGCGGCTCACTTCGCTTCTGTAGTTTGACTCATCGTTGTTGTTGATGAGACCCACCACAGTCGTGTCGTCCGCAAACTTTACGAAGAGGTTGGAGCTGTGAATCGGTGTGCAGTCGTGGGTCAGCAGGGTGAAGAGGAGGGGGCTCAGCACACATCCCTGGGGGGCCCCTGTGCTCAGTGTGATGGTGCTGGATGTGTTGCTGCCGACCCGTACTGCCTGTGGTCTCCCAGTCAGGAAGTCCAACAGCCAGTTGCACAGCGAGGTGCTGATCCCCAGCTGGTCCAGTTTGTGAACGAGCTGCTGGGGGATGATGGTGTTGAATGCTGAACTGAAGTCGATGAAAAGCATTCTTACATAAGCGTTACTGGTGTCCATATGTGTGAGGGCTGTGTGGAGGGCAGTGGAGATGGCGTCGTCAGTGGACCGGTTGGAGCGATATGTGAACTGGTAGGGGTCCAGAGAGGGGGGGGGGGGGGGGGGCAGCAGCCTTGATGTGATGCATGACTAGCCGTTCAAAGCACTTCATGATGATGGGAGTCAGTGCGACTGGACGGTAGTCGTTGGAGCAGGAGGGAGATGACCGTTTTGGGACCGGACGGATGTTGGTGGCTTTGAAGCACGTGGGAACCACCGCCTGACTCAGTGACATGTTAAAGATGTCTGTGGACCCCTCTGGCCACACCCGGACCTGCTTCCAGACTGGTCTGACAACTTTAACCAGTGGCCTGTATGCTGGCAGTAGCATGACAGTGATGTGGTCTGAGGCACCGAGGTGGGGGAGGGGGTGGGCTTTGTAGGCTGTCTTGTTGTTGGAGTAGACTTGGTCCAGAATGTTGTCTCCGCGTGTGGGGAACTTGATGTGGTGGTGAAGATTTGAACATTTGAAAAGATGGTCTTTGGAGTGCCTGTTGTTTGGGACTGAAATGTGCTGTAGAAGTAACCGGCCTTGCTTTGCTGTCTCAGGACCTGGACCAGAAACCATCATGGAGGCCACAATCAACTCTCCACTTTACCGCAAAGGTCTGACCCAGAAAAGCTGAAAGCACGTTGATGCTAAATAAGGTTCAAGCAGCTGTTAACGCTGAGGGTTCACTTACTTTTGTCTTCTAGCACTAAGAATGTTTAACGAGGGTGTTCACAAACCCAAACCTGGTCTTGGTCGGTTCTGGTCTCTACCACAGAGGTGTTAAGAGTAATTTGACATCTGTCTGTCTGTCTGGATAAAGGTGAGCCTGTCGTCTCTTCTCAGGGTCCTCCCCAGCCTGAACCCCGGCGGTCCGTCTTCGATCACGCCCGTGGACATGGCTGTCAGGATCTGCCTCGCCAGCTCTCCCCCTCTCCGCTCCTTCATCGGTAACTGCAATGACCGCTGTTCTTCAGCACCTGCTGCTCTGCGGCAATTCTGCCGACCGCCACGGCCCTGCCTCTCCTCTACGTGCTGCAAAGTGGTCTCCACGGCAACCATGACCGAAGCCGTGAAGGAGAGCGGCAGCCAGGTGTTGCTGAGGACGAAGAGGGAGAGGAAGAGTGTGGTGTTCGCGGACTCCTGGGGTTTGGCACTCACCACCGTTCACGTCTTCAACGAGACCGAGGAGGACCTGCTGACTGAGCTGCAGTTCCACCTGAGCGAGATGGAGGGCGCTGCTGCAGGACTGCACCTCGGAGACCTCAGAGGTGACCGAACTGAGATGTTCACCACTTGTATGATGTTCGGGATAATCCCACGAATGTGGCCTCGCATGGCGAGCATCGGGATTGAAACGGACTAGCGGTGATACGGTTAACAGCTATAGCCAGCAGGTGCTTTAGGGGCCGAAGAGAACCGAACCTTCTGCAAGTTTACCAGATTACCTGGTCTTCTGCAGAAGAATCTTGTGCCGACTGTTAGTTTTAGGTTTGGATCACTAAAACACAAGATTAATGCCGTACAGTAGCTGAAGGAAAGTCGCAGTGTGAACGGCGCCTCTACCGAAGTGGCACTCGGTAGAGGAACTGCAGGTCTAGACACGGTCGCTGGCGCTCTGTAGAGGAACCGCAGGTCTGGACACGGTCGCTGGCGCTCTGTAGAGGAACCGCAGGTCTGGACCCGGTCGCTGGCGCTCGGTAGAGGAGCCGCAGGTCTGGACCCGGTCGCTGGTGCTCGGTAGAGGAGCCGCAGGTCTGGACCCGGTCGCTGGCGCTCTGTAGAGGAACCGCAGGTCTAGACACGGTCGCTGGCGCTCTGTAGAGGAACCGCAGGTCTGGACACGGTCGCTGGCGCTCTGTAGAGGAACCGCAGGTCTGGACCCGGTCGCTGGCGCTCGGTAGAGGAGCCGCAGGTCTGGACCCGGTCGCTGGCGCTCGGTAGAGGAGCCGCAGGTCTGGACCCGGTCGCTGGCGCTCTGTAGAGGAGGCGCAGGTCTGGACCCGGTCGCTGGCGCTCTGTAGAGGAGGCGCAGGTCTGGACCCGGTCGCTGGCGCTCGGTAGAGGAGCCGCAGGTCTGGACCCGGTCGCTGGCGCTCGGTAGAGGAACCGCAGGTCTGGACCCGGTCGCTGGCGCTCTGTAGAGGAACCGGACATCCGCTTTAGATTCAGCTTTGAAGGTTAAATGTTGGTGTTCGATCGCCGCCTGTGGTTAACTGTGATTACGAAGTCTTTGCATCCATCATTCTGTGATCTGAGTTTAGAGAAACTGCTAAAGGTTTCGACTCGGTGGCGGTCAGCTGTTGGAGGTGGTGCTTATGTTAGTGCTTCCTAATTGGCTACTCCCTCCAGCTCCTGGTCATGGCCATTGACGGTGATAATCTTGTGATTTATTCATTCTTGTAATGTCTTCCAGATAAGACCTGTTTTTTTCCTTCTCTTTTGATTTCAGACTCTGCAGATTCTGGTTCAACTCTGGTTCTGGACTTCACCCCACCGGCTGAAGACTACCTGGACCTCAGGAACCGGCTGAAAGCCCAGCAGGTTTGTCTGGAGACCTGTTCTGTGCAGGATCATCTCCTCTCTGGGACCGTCCAGGTCCGAAACATCTGCTTTGAGAAGTCTGTCTCAGTCCGGATCACCTTTGACTCATGGAGGTCCTTCCAGGACGTTGAATGTGGATACCTGAACAACATCTACGGCTGCCCCGACACCGACACCTTCTCTTTCGCTGTTTCTGTGCCAGAGGACCTGGACACCTCTGACAGAGTGGAGTTCTGCATCCGGTACCAGACCCAAGACCAGACCTTCTGGGATAACAACCTCGGGGACAACTACCAGCTGGCGTCAGTAGATCCGAGCCGGATCCCTGAGACAACCACTGGTTTGGAGATTCAGAAGGACCACAGTGGTGACAAGAAGGACAAGATGGAGTTTGACCCTTTTGGAAGTCCCAGGACGTCCACAGGGATCTTCCTTGAGTGGCAAAGCTGGGGCCATGTGGAGACCAGCGCCCCCTACTGGTGAAACCAGCACAGGACTCATTTTAAATCTGCACCTAGTCTGATTTTATTCTCCACAAGCTTCACATGAGCACCACACAACACCTTCTCCTCCAGTTAGTTCATCGCTTTCACTCCGTCACTTTGACTTCTGAAATGAACCCGCTGAAGAGTGGTGGCAGCGTAAAACTCCTGCACAGATCTGGCCCGGCTTTGAGCTGATATCTGGAGCTGATCGTCCAAGATCGTCTTGAATATGCAGCTGCAGAACTGGATCCTTGCATGCATCTGTCATAGTGCTCATATCTGGTCTGGTTTCCGGTCCAGATCGGCTCTGCTGGCTGAAGCCCTCAGGGAAAACGAGTACAGGGATTTGGCAGTGTGTCAGGAGAAACTATGACCTGGAAACCTCAGAAATGGAACGAGACATAAGGGCTTTGAATAGTCATCCAAAGCATTTTTTTAAACTTCACAAGGTTCCAATTCAAAAGACTTCAGAAGTCTCCTTCAGGGATTTTTCTGGAAACTTCCCAAAGATTCAAGGTCCAACATCTGAGATGTGTTCTTGTTGATCCAACTTCTGCCCATCACACAGCTCCTCAGGACTTGATCTGCTGATTTGTCAGTGGGTGTTCTCGAAAAGGATTCCAAAGGTTCCTCTTCACATTTTGAGGGATTATCTTCATGACAGCAGCTCAGCCACATCAGGTCGACAGGTCACAAGGGGGCTTTTGGGTTCAGAGCACTGTACGGCCAACACCCCACCTTTAAAGGTCCAGAAGAAGTGGAACGGTCCCCCAACGCCGTTGGATATCTGAAACCCACGATGAGGGTTCAAACCAGTTCTCAAGCATTCACATCCAGACCTGAACCTGGAGCCCGTTCTGATTCATGCACATGGCTTAGGAGGTCCTCAACCCACCACGAGTCTACCTGGACTCCACAACTCCACAGATGGGTTACCATGAGGTCCAATGTGCTGCCATGCAGAGTATTTCATCCTCCGTTACGATCACGTGTTTTTAAGGGTGTTCCTGCTGATCAGAAGCAGTTTCTACATAGTGACTTCTGTTAAGGCGTACCCTGTAAGCCCAGCTCGTGTGGCATCATCACATGCCGTGCCTCGGCGATCCCCTCCGATGTTTGGGTCGGCCGTGCCCGGGGCATCCCCTCCGATGTTTGGGTCGGCCGTGCCCGGGGCATCCCCTCCGATGTTTGGGTCGGCCGTGCCCGGGGCATCCCCTTTGGGGTTTGTT
Source organism: Xenentodon cancila (assembly GCA_014839995.1). Classification (NCBI taxonomy): domain Eukaryota; kingdom Metazoa; phylum Chordata; class Actinopteri; order Beloniformes; family Belonidae; genus Xenentodon; species Xenentodon cancila. The sequence goes on from CM026218.1 coordinate 25,047,643, forward strand.
TAACTGTACATAATCCAAAAGCATAAATCTCTGATTTGGATGTTTTTCCTTTTTACCGTGGTGACGAGTCAGAACCTGCTGATATTAAAGTCACAGTCGGGTTACAAGTTTCACTACAAACCTGCAGATTTTTCAACTCGACATCCAAATGACGAGTTGAAACTGCTCCTGATCAGTACCGGACTGCAGTCTAGCTGTACGTCTGAGGATTTAAAAGTTCTCACGGCCGTGTCGGTTCTGGTCAGCAGTGTCTCGTGGGGGTTCTGTTGGGATGACTTGGCTCTGACTGGTTTGATGCTGGTCTTGGCCTGCTGGAACTAGTGAAAAGCTGCTGTGCTGGACTGGACCTTCATGTTCCTGATGTGTTCAGCGCTGGTGTCTCTCCACATCGGGTCTTTGCTCACCTGTTACCGCGCAGATTTCAGCCTCCAAGACGGCGGCTGCCAGTGCTGCTTCAGCTCTTCCTTGTACGGTCACGTGACTGTGGCGTGAGGCCGAGGAAAAAACAGTGGATGGCGAAGAGGCGGTGAAGGGTCGTCATGGTATCAGCTGAGGAGGAGCTGAACCTGCACTTCCGGTTCGCTTCTGTAGCCAAACTGGTTTAAAATCCCTCAGGAAGGTAACGCTCCGGTGCTCGTACCGTGCGTCGAGGGCGTTTGAAGCAACCAGCACCTCCAACTCTAAAACGGGTGAATTTGTGGAGGTTGTTGACTAGCAGAAGCTGAGATGTTCAGAGTGCTCCTGAACGCCTCGCGCTACGTTTGGGCTCTCCCGGGCTCTCCCGGGTTCTGGTAGGGGGTTGGGAGCTGGAGCCGTGCATTCTGACAGGGCGAGCACAGCGCTACCGCTAGCTAACTCACGCTAATGGTTAGCTGGCCAGCTAGCTTCTGCTAGCATTAGCAAAGACGCTGAAAAGAAGCTGAAGCTAATGATGTCACAGTTAAAAAAGATGTCACGATGTCGCCGTCTGCTGAGACGGGAAGTGATTTAAACGTGCAACTCTTCCTTTTGTGTGGATCCTTTCAGAATAAAAGCATAATAAAGTTTATTCCTGTGGCGCTCTGTTTCTCTCCTGTTATTACATCATCAGCAAGTTCACACACGGTGTCCTGGTCCTGTGGTTAACACCACCCATCATGACCCCTCCACTACCATGCTTGATCTTACTCAGATCAGTAAAGTGACAGAACATGTTTTGTAGAGGCCTGCTGGTCCGGTGCTGCGTTTGGCTGCAGCTTGTAAATGTAGAAAGCAGCAGGGGGGGTACATAGGTTTGCCCACGTGGTTTAGTTTCTTTTTTGTTTTCATTTTTTTAAATAAAGGTAAAGCAAAATAAATGTTACATGTGTTTGTCTGAAGTTACATTTGCAAATTACCACAAGGGGATTATTTTTAGCATCCGACTGTAATTCTGAGGATGTCATCCGGAACAGCTGGATGTGGGCGTGGACGTCCTCTGCAGCAGATTAACGGTTCGAATGTACAAGCAGCTGGTGGCTTTAAGCCGTGCGGCGTCCTTTTACCAGATTACAGTTATGTAACAGCAGGGATCACAGCAGGTCCAAACCTCATCGTCTCCAAACCTCCACATCATCTCATCACGTCCGCTGATGGCGGCCATCTGCATTAACACCACTTCCTGGGTCTTGTGGGAGAAATTAGAATATTGTGAGGTAAGAAGAGGGGTAAAACATGAACAAATAAAACATTCTGACTTTAACTTTACAAATGGTCGAGTCTTTATTCACAGCTCCGTAAAAGAGTTAAACCGGCAAAAAGAGGACAGCCGTACCGACGCAGCTGTCACTCAGACATCCACGCCCCTATTTCTAACGTGGTTTAATATAAGTTCACCTGATTAGGAGCACACACCTGCAGCGGTGACGGCGGGCTCCAGGGGAGCTCTGCCGGTCCTCGTTTCGGAGGTCAGTTCCTCGCAGCGACGCCTGAAACGAGGCCGGGGGCCAGTTGGAAGGAAGTAGAGCCTTAGTGACGACAGGTGGGCGCGTTCCAGCGGCTGGCTCCGCCCATTTACAACTTGGCGCCAAACGGTAAAAGAAGGCTTTAACACAGGTTGTAAAAACTAAGAAAGGACTAAGTCACATGACCCGTTGGTCTCTGAAGCCCGTTTTTCTTCTTGCAGCTCGCAGCCATGTTACCATTTAACATGTTGACTCGACTGCAAAGTAAAAAAAATAGGTTACGTTTAGTCGACGCTGGTTCCTACAAACGGACGGTTGCATGACGACTACGGATGAGGAAGTAATAACGGCCAGTCATTGGCTGAGCCGACTGTCAGTCAGTCATATTACAGATAAACATATTCCCTGATATAAACTCTCCTGCCGTGGTGCAAAAACATCCCTCAGTCGTCATGGATGTGAAATCCAACGACTGAGACCAAAACGTTTTTAACCCGACTGTAAATATGTTTATTTCTGCTCTAAGGTTGGACATTTAAAAGGAGGTGGGAGGAGACTGGCTGTTTGGCGCCTCTAGCGGCCGGCCGGGAACTGCAGCCGAGCCTCAACCGAGCTGGCCGGCGCTGGTTACAGTCTCTGCGTTGTGGCTTTGCATATAACTGATTTCAAATAAATGATAACGATTAGTTAAAGAAACAGTTTTCAACATTCAGCAGAAACAAAATCCGGATAAGCCGCTGTCTGAGTTTTATTAAAGTGGTGTTTTGTTTTTTCAAACGAGAAATTGAGCCGCAGTGACGTCAGTATCCAGTAAGTCCACCCCCAGTCATCCAGCCCCTCCGACCACTGTCATCCGCGATCAACAGGTGAACGTCGACGTGCGGAGTTACCGGTGTGACGTCAGTTCCTGTTAACCACATCGCGCGTTGCGCTGGTCCGTGACAATCACGTCTTTGCGTCCAAAGGTTTCTCCGGTAAAGTTCTTAAAGGTTTTCTTCGCGGGATTTTGTTGAATAATGGCCCAGGCTCTGGAACCTGGGCCTTCGTGCCGCGCTCTGACACCTGTACTGATGACTGATCGGGAGCAGCTGATGCTGATGACGGACGGAGATCCGGTTCTGTTTGACGTGGTTTTACCAGGGCTGCTTCTAGCTGTGGCCCAGCTGTGCGCGGTTCTCTGTAGAACCCGTGTTCTGGGAAACGTCAGTGGCAGGAGTCAGAACGCTGTACGACGATACCGGTGACGCGTCAATGTGTTAGACCTAAGAAAGCGCCAGAACAGGGCTGACTGGAATTAAACTGGGAATTAAACTGGGAATTAAACTGGGAATTAAACGGGAATTAAACTGGAATTAAACTGGAATTAAACGGGAATTAAACGGGAATTAAACTGGAATTAAACTGGAATTAAACGGGAATTAAACGGGAATTAAACTGGAATTAAACTGGAATTAAACTGGAATTAAACGGGAATTAAACGGGAATTAAACTGGAATTAAACTGGAATTAAACTGGAATTAAACGGGAATTAAACTGGGAATTAAACTGGTCAGCTGAGGGAAAGGGTTGTGGAAATGGAGGTACCTTTTTATTTAAAAGTCTTAAATGTTGACATTTTATACAGTTACCTCTTTGACAAATTGCAGATATATTTGGAATTCTCATAAATGTGATGGGAAAAGCCCCGAACTACTTCTTTAAACTCAAAGATTTCAAGAGAAAATCCAAATGAATCCAAAAGTAGTATCAGAATTATCGCTTACGAAACTTACACGTTTAAAAAAAAAGGTAAAGTTTGTAATATCTCACCTAATTTCATAAATTATCACAGATAAAACTCAAAAAAACAAATGTGAAGATAATTGGAAGTAAGCAGAACTAAATTCCTGACCTTTGTATAAATCCACAAACTTCACTTACAAATGATTTCTCAACTTTGATATCAGAAACTAATTAAAGTGGCTAAAAATGAAGATGTTTGTCCAGCGGTGCAGCTTGTCGCCCCCTGGTGGCTGGGAGGTCTCCTTTATATCTGTGTTTACAGAAAGGTCGCAGCACCTGCGACCTGAACAGCAGTGTTTTCTGCAGTGGTGCTGAGGTGGCATGACTGACAGGACGTGACATCGTCGCTGCGATGGGGGAGTTTCGCTTTGTCGGGGAGGAGCTGCTGGCCTTGTGTCTGCAGAGGATCAACATAGAGGAGAGCAGCCTGAGCGCTGACCTGGGTGAGGCCGTCACATGACCCTGAACGCTCGTATGGGCTTGATGCCTACGCCCCCTCACTCCACCTCCTGCCTTTCAGAGCTGGTGGCGGTGGTCAGGAACATGGAGGTGGCAAGGAAGATGTGGCTGCGCGCTGAGCTGGAGCTGAAGAAGTACAAGGAGCTGCTGGTGAAGTCGGACGTGGCCAAAGCCGCTCTGGAGGTCAAACTGAAGCACGCTCGCAACCAGCTGGACGTGGAGATGAAGAAGCGGCACAAGATGGAGGCTGACCACCAGTACCTGGTGAGGGGCGTGGCCCGCTGATGGGACTCGCCACGCCCGTTTGTTCCACAGCTGCCACATGCGTGGAGGTCAAATTCTGTAGGAGGCAGTATAATCCTAAAAAATTCTTTATTCCATAAACACAGAAATTGGAGTTTCTTACCTGAAAATTGAGAGTTTGTAAGAAAAGAATCTCTAAATTAATTTTACAAATCCATAAACGCACAAACGGGCGCGACCTTTGAACGGCTGCAGGTTCACGATATCATGGAGATAAATGTGCAACCCGGACGGTTGGCGTGCGAGTCATAACTTTTTCCATATTTAGTTTCACAGAATATGTTGATGGATTTTAAGTAACATTTGGGGATAAATACTCAGATTCCAGAGCGACGCGAGGCCGCGTTTCCTGCTGAGGAAGAGTGGAAGTGCTTTGATGTTTTGCGCTGGTTTGTTTTTCCTCCAGAAGCGGCAGATGCAGCTCATGTGCGACATCCTGGTCCACGACAGTAAATCCAACGCCTGTCTGAACGCCGAGCAGAAGTCTCTGTTGGCCACGTTTGAGCACAAAGCGGCGAGCGCGACTCTGCATCGCAGCAGCAAACGGTGAGCCGCCGGCCAGTCACGATGACCCTGAGGGGTCGCCGCCGTCCGAGGTTGTGTTCTCGGGGACTGCTTCGCTGTCTGCCAGAAGGCTGGCGAACGGGCAGAATGTCAGTATTTATCATTTACCATCCCACGATACCGCTCCCAACACACGTTCTTCTGTTCTGCTCGATGCCTCTGCTCCTACACACATCTCCTCGGGTTCCCGTGACTCTCCTGGTCTCCACTGTTGGACTGCTTTGAGCCGGGATCCTCACCTGTCTGAGGTGAAGCCTTGAGCCGTCTCCTGGACGCCGTCCCCGCTGAGCTGCTGGTGGGCGTTTTTAAAGATGTCCTAATGAAGTCGTACAGAAATGTTCCTCTTGCTTTTAAACATGCTGAGATCAGACCCATCCCCCCCAAAAACATCTCAACGGCTCTGTTTTATCACAATCTGTATCTAAGATTCTAGAAAAAAAAGTTTTTATCCAGCTTTTTTAAAGCTTAAGCCTGACTAGAGCACGTCGCGGTTCTAAAGCTGCGTTACTAAAAGTGTGCGACATGGTCTTATGATCAGTGACCTCTCCTCCGCCAGCGTCTCTCCTGTGGGGTGCCACAAGGTTCTGTTCTCGGGCCAGTTCTTTTCATAGTTTGGCAAAAACCAACCCAAGAGGCAACATATGCAGCCCGTTCACCGCTATGCAGGTGACACGCCGGTCCGTTCACCGGTATTTTGAGGCTCTGCATGGCCGTGCTCCGGGTCTACAAGCGCCTGGGTGATGGTGCTTTTGCTGTTGCTCCACGTTCTGCAGTAATCTGCCTCCAGGCGTGTGCAGCAGCGATGTGGGCATCTTTGATTCAAGGCTTTAAACCTAATTACTGAGAACAGCTTTTAATATCAGTTAAAGCTGTCACACAGTTTTTATTTCATTCCTCAGATGTTTTGTGTTTAAGTTGGTTTTATGCTTTGATGCTGATTTTAAATGTTAAAATCTGATTCTCTTTAATCTGCTCTGTGCAAATTTACCATTTGATGTAAAGGACTCTGGGAGCCAGCTGGTTATTGGAAGGTCCGTTTATAAACGAGGCTTGATTTATTCTGAGCAAAAATAGATGTTTTTATTGTAGTGATGTCAGTGCTGACATGGACATCAGCTGGGCCGCTTTGGTTTGGTCTGTCCAGAGGACGTTGTTCCAGACGTTTGCTGGTTTGTTCAGATGCAGTTTTGTCAGTTTAAATAAGTTCTTGTTAGACAGAAGACATTTGTCCTAGAAACGGTACTGAGACATCAACTTCCGTTGACTTCCTATTGTCAACAATCCTTTTCAAAGTGGAACACTGAACTCCAAATAGCTCAGAGAATGTTTTCTAACCCTTTTCCTGCTTCTCTAATACCTCTGCTGATGCCGTTCCCTCTTGGCATTGTGCTTTTAGAGGTCTGCACAGCTGAAGACCCGTGATGGGCTGGTGGCTCGTGCTGCATACGGGGCAACGTGGGGTCCTCAGTCTGGTCTATTTGTCCTCCGTTTTTGATGGATAAACAGTGACGAAAAGTTTTGTCTGAAAACCGTTTTTAAATCCATTGGCGTAAACGAGGTCACATGACGTCTCTTCTCAGACTGTCCGTCATCGACGAGTCGTCCTTCCTGTCTCACTCTGACATCAGCTACGACCGCACGGATGACGACGTGGTACGAGCGTCACACCGCCACACACCGCCACGTGCTTGTGCGCACACACACACACACACGTGCACACACACACACACGTGCACACACACACACACGTGCACACACACACACACGTGCACACACACACACACACGTGCACACACACGTGCACACACACACACACACGTGCACACACACACACACGTGCACACACACATACACACGTGCACACACACACACGTGCACGCACACACACACACACACGTGCACGCACACACACACACGTGCACACACACGCACGTACACACACGTACACACACACACACGTGCACACACACACACACACACACGTGCACACACACACACACGTGCACACACACACACACGTGCACGCACACACACACACGTGCACATACACACACACAAACACACGTGCACACACACACGTGCCCGTGCACACACACGTGCGCACACACGTGCACACGTGCGCACACACGTGCACACACACGCATGTGCACGTGCACACACACGCATGTGCACGCGCGCACACACACACGTGCACACACGCACACACACACACACACACGTGCACACACACACACACACACGTGCACACACACACGTGCACACACACACACGTGCACATGCACACACACACGCACACACCACCACGTGCTTGTGCACACACACGCGCGCACACACACGTACACGCGCGCACACACACGTGCACACACACACACACACACACCAGCGTGCTTGTGCACACACACACTGTCGTGTCGTTGCAGGACCTGGACACGACCGTGCTGAAACCTCTGCGGTCTCGCGTCAGAGAGCGGCGGGTAGGTTTTCATCCCTGTTCAGCCAGGATCTCCACAAAGCTGCTACGATCCAGGAGGTTAATCCCGAAGATAATTTTGACCTTTTCACTCGGCTTCATTTGTTTGTCTGGAAACGGCAGATAAAACTCACAGAAATGCTGTTTTTCAGCACTTCTGCTTTTCATATCTGGCATTTATTTACTTCTGAGGCAGAGAGACTTTCATCAAAGTTCCTCTTTCAGAAACACGTAATCGGGAATCGATTGTCCTCATTCGTAGATTTTGAAACACAAACGTTAAATGCGATCAGCTGGTGCTTTGTTCTGTTGTCGCTCTGTCGCTCCGTCTTCCTGTTGGTTTTTCTTTCTTGCTCTGATGTTGCATCACTTTCATTGTTTTGTTCCATCCTCTCGTCTCCCTGTGGCTCCATCTTGTCGTGACATCATCCCGTTGCTCTTTCTTCCCGCCATGTACTTGTCATGTTACTTCAGCTTTTGATGTCACTGTAGTCCAGTCCCTCTGGTGTCCAGACCCTCTGGTGTCCAGACCCTCTGGTGTCCAGACCCTCTGGTGTCCAGTCTCTCTGGTGTCCAGTCCCCCGTTGCTCTGTTGTGCTGTCCCATTGCTTTGTCATCCCGTCTCTTTTGCTCTGTTGCTCCATGTAGCCTTCTCTTTGGTCTTTGGTCCTGTCACTCTACCCTACTGTCATGTTATTTGCTTTTCCAGGTACTCTGTGGTCCTTTCATGGTGCTTTGTCTTCCTGTCACTGCTGTCCGGGTCCCTGTGTTGCTCTGTAACGGCCTCCCTATCGCTCTACCACTAAATTACTTGATTGTCCCGTCTTGTTGCTCTGTCTGGATTCTCCTTTGTCCTCACCTTCATCCTGGCAGTCTGTTTTTTTTGTTCTGTCTTACTGTTGTGTAACTCTGGAGTTCTGTTGCTCTGTCCTACTTCATTGTCCTCCCCATGATCCTGTCTTTCCATCGCTCTGTCGTCGTGACGTCTGTGCAGCGCTCCTCGATGGGTGTGACTGTTGGCGCTCCGGTTGGGAAGCGAACCCGAGGCGGGAATGTTTCTGCAGAGCTGCTGGAGAGAAAAACCGTAGAAAAGGTGAAAAGAGAAATGTTGTTGGGTTTCTGACATTCGAGTTCTAGAAACGTTTTTTATTAATATTCCTAATGTGAATTTCATAACTCCGCGTACATTTGTCGGAAAGCTGAATTGGTTGATTTTCGTGTTCCGCTGGTCAGTTTTGACTTTTGGGCATTCGGGCAGTTTTATTCTGGACTGAACTGTCGGTTCCTCCCAGGAGGTGGAGACGATCGTGAAGGCGTCGGTGACGACTTCGGACACCGGCGGTCAGATCCACATGGTGCTGGGAATCACCCAGGAAAGCCCCAGCGCTCCGGGCCAGAGCGTCACCCAGGACTGTGCTGTTTCAGTGGAAGGAGGTGAGGCGTCGCGAGGCGAGCGCCCTCTGCTGGCACGGGGTACAGAATCCACTTCACCGACTCACACGTTTGCACAAAGGATCCTGTAAAGTTTCATGAACATCGTGAAATTTCAGGTAATTTGGAGCGCTGACAAAAACATGTTGTACACGGGATCCGGTGGTGGTGGTGATCTGGGCCAGTGGCTCCCAACCATGTTCTTTGGGGGACACAGTCCTGCATGTTTTAGATCACCTGATTCACACTGGTGGACTTTGATGACAAGCAGATCCAGTCAGATGTCTTAGCAGGAAAACATCTAAAACACTGACCTGGAGACGGTCCAGCTGGTGTCCCCTTGGTCCTCTTGTCAGTCCTTGATAGCAGGCTTCAAATGGTGCTGAAGATAGCTGCTAAGCTTGACCCCCCAAACCCTTCCAGACCAACTGGAAGCTGATCTGGATCCGGACACTGGTGGTCGGTGGAGGAACCGCGGGTCTGGATCCGGACACTGGTGGTCGGTGGAGGAACCGCGGGTCTGGATCCGGACACTGGTGGTCGGTGGAGGAACCGCGGGTCTGGATCCGGACCCTGGTGGGTCAGAAAAGCGGACAGAATAATAATCCTTGTTGAACTTTTTATGGAAACTGTTGCCATGGTAATGATGTTTCTCTGCTCCATAGACCAGACCTCTGTGTGGTTTCCCTGTGACGACGTTCCTGTCGAGTCTGCGGCTGAACCTCTGCAGGACGGCAGAACCGTGGACGCCAGCAGAGCTCAGAAAACCATCAAACACGTGTTTCTGTCTAAAACGGTATGAATACGACAAGTCAGTCCAAGTGCTTTAATGGGAATGACACATGGCCTTGTCCTCGCAGGTGATCCGGCCAGAGACCTGCATGCCGTGTGGGAAGAGGATCCGCTTCGGAAAGGTGGCGGTGAAGTGCAGGAACTGCCGTGCGGTGGCTCATCCGGAGTGCAAACAGAGGTTTGCAACCAGCTGCTCGACCTCCAACAACGCGAGAGGAGGTGCAGCTCAGATGGTAAATCTTGGAGCAGACGACATCTGACCTCAACGTCTGAGACGCGCCTGCGTTTTTGGGGTCGATGCAGATGCGTTCCCCGGGTCTGAGGGTCTCCGTGTCAGACCATGTCCATGTTTCCCGTCTCACTGTAGCTCTGCTCCTGTTCAGGACTCGTTGGAGGGTTCTGCCCTGCTGGCCCATCCCAGAGTTCCTCAGCTGATCGTGGACTGTGTGGCGGAGATTGAGAGGAGAGGACTGCAGGAGGTGAGGTCAGACCCATCCAGGTCTTCTCTGGTTCCACACCTGGATCCACCTGAGGGTTCTCGGTGGCCTGTTGGTGAAGGTGCATGAGATGAATGTTTCATACCATCAGCTCACTGTCCCGCTGTGTCTCACCCGTCTGTCTTCAGAGAGGTCTGTACCGAGTTCCTGGAGGCGAGCGTCCCGTGAAGGACCTGAGAGAGGGCCTCCTCCAGGGGAAGTCGGCTCTGCTGCTTAGTAAAGTTCAGGACATCCATGTGGTCTGTGGAGTCCTGAAGGACTTCCTGAGGAAGCTGAAGGAGCCTCTGATTACCTTCAGGCTGCACCGGACCTTCATGGAGGCTTCAGGTATGAAAGAAGAGCTGCCTCCTTGTGTGACCATGAAAGATCTGGACCAGACCTGAGGTCGGCCCCTAACGTCGCTGTCTGTGCTCCAGAGCTGGCCGATGCAGACAGCAGCGCCACCATCATGTACCAGGTGATCGCCGAGCTGCCGAAGGCCAACCGGGACACACTGGCCTTCCTCATGCTTCACCTGCACAAGTACGAGCTTTCAGAAGTTCTGAAGTCTGCGGATGGAGATGGAGCAATCAAACGACGTCAACTCAATGGTTTCCCTCGTTCAGGGTCATCAGGAGTCCACAGTGCCAGATGGACCAAAACAACCTGGCCCGGGTCTTCGGTCCAACCATAGTGGGTCATGGGATGCCTGAGCCGTCTCCGACGACCATCATGAGGGACACCAACACTCAGCCGAAGGTCCTAACCGAAACTAAGACTGGGTTCTGGTTCAGTTCCGCTGGGCTCTTTGTTTTGTGAAAGTGCTGCACGACGGGGCTGCAACCTCTTGGAGACGCTCCACGACGCGTGTACCCGTCGCCGTTGTCAATCTGAAGTTCGAGTTCAAGCTTTAATTGTTTTTAGCTGAGGCTGGCCGGGTGGCGTTTTGAGAAGAAGGTCCGTTTCTGGAATCTAGGAATCTTCGAATGAATAAAAAAAACAAACTCAAAATTCCATCATGTTTTAGATCTAACTAAAACCTAAATTCAGAGCTTGGTAAGTCGTAGATGTGGACACACCCCCGGTGATGTCACACAGGTTTATGAAGAATGCTTTTGAGCACTGGACACCATCTGGGAGGAGCTTACTCCGGTCAGCGGGGGAGGCGCGGTTCTGGGTCCGGGCCCCGGCGGTCAGCGGGGGAGGCGCGGTTCTGGGTCCGGGCCCCGGCGGTCAGTGGGGGAGGCGCGGTTCTGGGTCCGGGCCCCGGCCCCGGCGGTCAGCGGGGGAGGCGCGGGTCTGTAACTCATCTGGTTGTCCACTCATTGATTCTTCAGAACCCTGTGGGTGGCGTCATGGGGGGTTTGTTCGATTCTTCCAACAGTCTTCAGGCCTGTCGTGTGGAGCCCCCTTGAGGCTCGGAGGGCCTTCTGCCCTCGTGGAGTCGGTAGATGGACAGCAGCGGTTCTATCAACGTGTCCGATGGTTGAGTTGTTGAATCTGGAATCTTGTTCCCAGGTGATCTGTCGGCTGTTTTCCTTGCCTGAAGACTACTGGAGACGCATCCTCACAGTCCAGTCGGATCAAATCCCGTCTGCGACATCGTCCAGTAAGACCAGCCAGGATGAACACGGTGGGTTCACAGTCGGTTGAAGGTCTGTTTGGACTTTACATTCTACTGAAGCTTGGAAGGGTTATCTACTAGAACTTTGTCTCTATTCATCTCTGGTAGGAAGGTTCTTCGCCCTCTGCTGGACTGGACCTCTCTGGTCTGAGACCAGTCCCGTCCGTGTGACCAGCCCTGATCTCTTTCTGCTCTCATGGCTTTCAGGTCGTCTGTTTAAGCCGCTGACATCTCCAGAGTTGAACAGCTTCTACAAAACCTGCACTGCAGGTTCTATTCGAGGCCGGATCAGGAACCTGGGGAACGCCTTCAGCAGCACGTAAGACCAGAACCAAGCCGCTCCCACATGCTTGTTCACAGCGGCTTTATTATTTTTAACAAAAAGGAGGCGGAGGGGAGAACAAACATCCTGTGGGCAACACTGAGGACCTCCTTACTGCTTCCACGATTTAAGAGTAGCAGCTGATCATCAGCAGGTCTGCAGACCTCTAGAAAAGCAGATATTCAGGTGTGTTAACATAATCCCAAGAGGGAAAACAATCAGCAGTGGTTTTAGAGAAGCAATATTTATTATATAGTGGTCTGTAAAGGATTAAAAAACCATTTTCAAACTGTTTGAAGTTTGTTAGTGAGACAGATTCTTCACAAATGAGAAACAACCGAGACAGTTGTCAATCCTCCCGGGGTGGACGTCCCAGCAGATCTGCTCCAACGTCAGACCGCGCAGTGCTGATAAACATGCCAAAACATTCCAGTAGCTTCATCAGGCCTGACTTAGGGCTTCTCCGCCAACTTACAATCAGTCCTGGTATCAAACGGGTTCTACAAAGAACCGGAATGCTTTGGTGGGCGAGTTCTTCCTTCCATCTGACACACAAAACACCCGTTTGGTTCACGACGGCCTATGACCCGCACGCGTCTGCTTCTACACACACAAGTCCACAATCCCAAGTTGTGCAGGCGAGTGTCTGGATGTTGTTTTAGATAACTGAGCACCAACAATAATCTGAAGTAACCTTTAACCTTTTTTTAAGGTATATTTTCCATTTTTTTGCCATTTACTTTAATGGTAAAAGTTTTTTTTATTTATTTATTTATTTTTTAAATGAAAATATCAGCGATGCCAGGACAGATCTGTCAGGAACACCGGGTTCTTCTGTCAGCTGTTTAACATGACTGCCATGTGGGCTTGTCTTCTGTCCTCAGAGGTCGACCGGAAACGGTGAGGAAGTTCTTCACTTCCCCCAGCTGAGCGGCTCCACCAAACACAGACGAGACGAGCGCTCGGATCCGATTTACACCGGCAGCATCCGGGGACGTTGGAGGACAAGGGAAAGGTTCTTCCCTGACGTGCGTGCGTGCGTGCGTGCGTGCGTGCGTGCGTGCACAAATACAAATACACGGATGTCATCGCTTCCAGAGGTGTCGTCCGCCTGACTTAACAGGAAGAACGTGAACACTAGCAGATGAAGGTCTTAATTTTACTTTATAAACTATAAACTATAATAACTACTATAGTAAAAACAGTTGTGTTGTAGCTGTGAAACTTTGACATTTGAGATAAAATCTTTTGTGTGTTGGTTGAGGAAGCTGATGGGTCCCTAGGTGGCGTTATATCGACTATTTCTGCTCATAAAGTTTTCCTGTTCAGTTTTAAAAATTGAAAGTAACAAATAAAGTGTAGTTTATTCCCCACGTTTGTATGTTCATACATCTGCCAGTTCCAAACGTTAGATCCTTCACATCACGCCTCTGTGCATGGTTGCCAAGCAACACATCCACTGCGGCGGCAGGATGAGTCGACTACTGACACCGGACGACGTCCGTTCATTGTCTAGACCCGTTTTAATGCTGTACAGGGTCGCAGGTTCTGCCGGGGGTCCACCCTGCCACACCTACACTACGTCCAACAGTACCGGCTCACCTGCCTCGACTACATATGAATCCAGGGACCTCTCAGTCCTGGTCCAGAGGGTCCAGTATGACGTCGGTCCACCTTTGCAGCTTCAACTCTTCTGGGAAGTCTGTCCACAAGGTTTAGGAGTGTTTATGGGAATGGTTCTTCCAGAAGAGCATCTGTGAGCTCACACTGATGTGCAAAGGTGTTCTGTCGGGTTGAGGTCAGGACTCTGTGCACTATCCGCCTCAGCATCCGCTGACTCGCTCCGTCGGTTTACGTGTCCTACCACTGCATGGCTGCGTTGCTGTCGTTCCCAAACACTTCCATGTGCTTTAATACGGTTGACTGGAATATTTAGGAGCCAGGAAACTTCAGGGCTGGATTTGTTGCCCAGGTGGCGTCCTATCACAGTTCCACGCTGGAACAACCCAATCAACCTAGCAGACATGAAGCTGGAGCACCTGGAGGGAACCAAGCACGGGAAGAACATGGAAGCTTCCCACAGCCCGGGAGTCGAACCAGGAACCTTCTTGCTGCGTAACCACGGCACCTCCACCTGTGGAGGAGGGGCTCTGACTCGCTTATAAACTTTGTAAACCATAAATTCCAGAATTTTATTTATTTTTTTTTCATTACTATTCTTGTCAGTGTGGACGTCGTGCACACGTATGTACACACACCGAAATTGGACCTCTGCTTTTAACCCATCAACTAGTATCAGTGAGCAGTGGGCTGCTAGAACCAGCACCCGGGGATTTACCATGGTGGCCAGCCCTGGGCTTGAACCTGGGTCCTCCACACCCAAGCATGAAGCGATCTGACAGCTGGGGCCCCCTGGTGGCTGCAAGGGGCATGAAACTGTTTTCACCAGAGGTGGTCCTGGTCTTCCTCAGGGTTCTGAACTTGGACCTTTACCTTTAACTCCGTGTGCGTTTATCTTTAGGCAGCAGTTCCTGGACTGGTTCCTGGACAGGGAGACTGGAGGAACCAGCTCCCAGTCTGGGCTCAGGAGGCAGATGCTCTCGAACCTTTGAAGATTAACTTCAGACTCTTCTACACTGAACCTCTGAACACAGATGAAGTTTAAAAAAACAAAACCGTGTTTTTCTTTTAGTTTATTCATGCAACTCTCATCACAATTTAAACTTACTTTCACTACAGGAACAACAACTGATGCACTGTTGCCGTGGTAACCAGTGCACCTTTCAGGACAGAAACACGACCAGAACCAGTTGGAGCCAAAACTGAAGTCTTTTTTTAACTCTTCCATCATCCAACATGGCCCCTGACATTTATTTGATTTATTTAATCGTGATACTGATGCCAACAGTAGACTGCATGTAACAGATGGACGTCACCATGGCGATGCCACTTCTCAGTTTCAGAAATTAAACCTTTAGGTCAGAACTTCATCCTTTTTCAGCCAGCAGTGACTTTATTTGGAAAAAGGGGGCGGGGCCTAAAACCAGGACCAACAGTCGATTTGAGAATCTGGAGTCGCTGGGCCGACAGCGTATCAGGACCGTGTAAAGAAGGAAATTCTTCACAAAAAAGACCACAAAGTTTCAAATCTTCAAAACCTTGTTGAGTCCCAACACGGTGAGGATGTTTTACGTGCATCAAAATGAGATAAATTTAGGTGAATGAAGACGAGTCATTTTATTTCTCCACAGATGCTATGTTGATTATGGTTTTATGTCTTGGCGCCCCCTAGTGCCTGGAGATCTGCCTGCATGTTTTATTTCTTTATTTTCTGCACAGCGTTGATGTTGGAGTAGGTGGTTCCGTCCATCTTTTACAAGCAGTCAAAGATACTAACAACCGAGGTACAAAAATGTAAAAAGTACAAAATGACCATGAGTTCTTTAGAAATCAACACACTGTAAAAACCAGCGTTTTCTATCTTTTTTTTTGGGGGGGGGGGGGGCTTGGTCTTCTAGAAGAACCAAGTCCTGGATGTTTTAATGCACTGCTGGACTGACACCCCCAAGGGGTCAACTACAGACATTTCAAAATAAAAGCCCATGATGTTTACATTTCGGATCTGATACTTTTCTGCCATTTGACCCTCAACCAGCTCATTTACTGTTTATGTTCTGCTTCAAGTTTCAAAACACTGAGTACAGAAAAAAGAGAGAATTTTATGGTGAATATGTAAATACTGAGCATGCGCATTCATCCATGAAGGAGGTGGGGTCAGTGCGTTTACTTTCTGGAGGGGGCGTGGCTTTGAGAGTTTTGCTACTTCACGGCTACTACAGTTATTAGCACCATCACACAGGAAAATGAGTTTTAAAGACACGAAAGAACAAGACGACTGCACCGCTGACTAGCATACGGCAAACGCGGCCAGTCACGTTGGCTAGCAGGTTTCGAAGCTCGCTTGAAATTAGATTTTTTTTGGGGGGGGGGGTTCTTACAGACCTCACCCGGCAACAAAAAAAAATTTATTTTCTGATTGGCTGATACGTTGGTAACTCACAGCAGCTGCTCGGAGCTGTACGAGCTTTAGCGCAGCAGCCAGTCTGTCCTGGACCTGCTTGAAAGACGGACCGGTGCTAGCCATATTAGCCAGGCACGTTGGCTAGCGTGTGGCTAACTACGCCAGGAACGTTGGCTAGCGTGTGGCTAACTACGCCAGGAACGTTGGCTAGCGTGTGGCTAACTACGCCAGGCACGTTGGCTAGCGTGTGGCTAACTACGCCAGGCACGTTGGCTAGCGTGTGGCTAACTACGCCAGGCACATTGGCTAGCGTGTGGCTAACTACGCCAGGCACGTTGGCTAGCGTGTGGCTAACTTACCTGGGTACATTGGCTAGCGTGTGGCTAACTTAGCTAGCCATGTTGGCTAGCGTGTGGCTAGCTTAGCTAGCCATGTTGGCTAGCGTGTGGCTAACTTAGCTAGCCATGTTGGCTAGCGTGTGGCTAACTTAGCTAGCCATGTTGGCTAGCGTGTGGCTAACTACGCCAGGCACGTTGGCTAGCGTGTGGCTAACTACGCCAGGCACGTTGGCTAGCGTGTGGCTAACTACGCCAGGCGCGTTGGCTAGCGTGTGGCTAACTACGCCAGGCACGTGGTTAACTAAGCCAACGTTAGGCCACCTTATTGGGCCACCTTAGCTGTGATATAGCGTGGTACTGCCTAGAGAGCAATGTTTTGTGGTTCATCCACAGCTAAGATCAAGTTAGTTTTGATTAAGCGAAGTACGGTACCCTCTGGGGTTAGAACCTAGCTAGCAGTCTGGTATGTTAGTCCGACACTGTCCGGGTCAACCTGGAAGGTGGCGTGTCCTGAGATCCTGGCGAGCCTTGGCGGTTATCCACACGGCTAGCTGAACTTTGTCCCGGAGCCCTTCCAGGCCAAACTAGCTGATACGCTGGTGTGTCATGAAAGTGGGCGTTTTTGTACCAGACTGGAGGTCAGTGCAGATCGAGTCACCTCTGAAGCCAGCCCCAGTGGTCAGAAGAGGAACTGGAATAGACCTTTGGATTAATGAGATAAAAGTGGGGTTCAGGCGGTCGACACGTTACATCACGTGGAGCTTCAACTCTGAACCTCCGCCGTCTGCTAGCCACAGTGCAGTTGACCGTTTGTGTTCCAGCTGCAAACATCTGGCGACAATCAAAGCAGCTCCGGGAGAACAGCAGTAAAACCATCTGAACCAGTTTGGTGGTCCGGTCTGGTGTTGTGTTACATGTGAGCCAATGATGAAGAACCGGGATCGTGATCGGGTTTTTGCTGTGCTCGTGTCATTCAGGATCCAGACAGCTGGTGGGAGGTGGATTTTTGTCTTGAACTATAGTTATCGTTAACAATGTAGAAAAGGCTGATGAGGACACAGTTCTTGGCGTAGAGATGAATGGCAGCTAAAGACCTACAGGTGGAGGACGTACAAGTCGTTTACGGGTCGTTACCAGGTCTCCTCGGTACTTCGTCAGACGGACGTAAAGAGACAGCTTCCTGTATTAAGACAAGGATGTAATGTTGGATCGTCCTCCGGGGGGCGCCACAATTCTCTGAGCAGAGCGGCGAGGTATGTGGTCGTCAATCTGAGTACCTGGACAGAAAAAACACCCTTTACCCCAGAATGCACCTCTCCCTGACAACGAACACAAGACTGCGTACCTGCCAGCGTGAATCCTGACTGGTGGAGATTTCGAGGGCCAGTCTGGGTCTTAGGACAGGTGGGACCCCGAGTGGTTGGAGTGGGCGGGACAGACTTGGTCATGCTGATGACATCATGGACCGGACCATCATAGTTTCCTCGGGGGACACCGCGAGCCTCAGCCATCTGAGGAGACGACAACAATCTGAGTAAGACTGAAGCACCAGCTGATTGTCAGGATCACATGATCTGTTCTCAGGGTTCATGAACCGTCTGGTTGCGTAATCTGGTTGGATCTGCTTGGGTGGTGGACTTGACGGTGTTACCGAGAGGCTACGTCCAGACTGCTGAACTAACATGTCTCCAGATGTTCCTTGATTGGCCTCTCGGAGCTGGAACCAAGTCGGTCTCCACGTAAAATGACGTAAAGCCAACATTCATGCGTGAAAAGGGTCTTGGTTTTTCTTTTAGTGAGTCTGAGGTTTCTGCTGCTTCTCAGCTGACAGCAGGACTCCGGCCGGCGCCGGGTTGGTCTGAAAGGGTCTGGACATGACGGCTGCCGACCTGGAGGCTACGTAGCAGTCAAGTTTACAAAGTTCTACGCCATAAATAAAGACCTTTCAAAGCAGGGTTACTCCTATTTTCAGCTGCGGGCGCTGCTTCTGACGTGACCTTTGAACCGGTTCACAGCGGTCACAGCAGAGGAAACACTGGTGTTACCAGAAACGGTGGCGAGGACATCAGGTGTACGTCCTCCATGGTGTTCGACGTGTCACGTTGGGCTGTTGTCCTGGTTCAACTCATCCCCGCCCATCACCAGCACTCAGCGCCGGCGCCAGCGGCGCTCAAGTGAACGCTGCCTGACACGTACATACGGCACATTCATGACATGCCAAACAAACACTGGACATACAGGCGGGAATTTCAGGCCTAACTGGACTACTAGATAACAGGTAGCCACCCATGCTCCTCCACGGTCGGAGGTCAGTCGGAGTGACGCCAGTCCTCGTTTCAAAGGTTGCTGGTATCGACATCTAAAACCAGGATGGATGGACCAGCAGATGGCCTCGTCTAAACCATCAATCCACCCATTTAGATTGACTGATGTTGACACCTGCAGAGAGAACGCAGGCTCTACACCGACTCCTCAAAAACCTGTCCATCCATCCATCATCTGTACCCGCTTACCTATCTGGACGCATAGCAGGAGAAAGGCAGGGGTCCACCTGGACAGGTCGCCAGTTCCAGTCCCTTTGATACAGTCTGATGGCATTACTGGCTTTTTAACTGATTATTCGTTATGGTTCCATTACTGGATTGGTTAGTGGTTCCATAATTGGATTGGTTAGTGGTTCCATAACTGGATTGGTTACCTTGCTGCGAGCTTTGATCCTCTTGTAGACAGCGTCAGGGAAGGCCTTTCTTGGAACAAATCGTCCTGAACCTTCGGTCACATTGAGATTTCCGTCCTCCACAGCAACCCGACCTCCGCTCATCACCACTGACGGAACACCTCGAAACTCCAAACCCTCCAGGATGTTCACCTCTACGGTCTGAAAACATGATGATGCTGATCAGCCATGAGGTTTGACAACGGGATAACATCAGCAGACGTTGTGTTACCAGGTTGTGAGTCTTTGCAGACACGGTTCGCGTCTCCTTTGGGTTCCAGATAACTATGTCGGCATCAGATCCTACAGCAATCCGTCCTGAGCAAGCGGAATATGGACAATCATAGATTATACTTGTGAGTTTCTTCGTTCATAAATCTTGGTATTGCTGACAGTCTGTGATGTCATACCTTTGCGAGGGTAAATGTTGAACAGTTTTGCAGCATTGGTGCTCGTTACTGCAACAAACTCGTTCTCATCCATCTTCCCAGTAGACTGCAGACAAACAAGACCGGATGAAAAGACAGGCAGGTTTATCCAAGCAGTGACATCCCACCATCCAGGTTCCTCTACCTGACCTCTAGGGTCCGGATCCGGACCCGCGGGTCCTCTACCTGACCTCTAGGGTCCGGATCCGGACCCGCGGGTCCTCTACCTCTGGATTCAACACTAACTTAATCTCCATTGACTATGATGTTAAAATGTCCAATTTTTAAACATATTTACAGGTATAAAAACAGTTTTGATCTTTATAGGTTTTTTACTGTATGATGGAATTTTTTTCACCTCATCAGGTAAAATTATATAAAGAAATATATTTATGTATAACTGGGGGCGAGATCCAACAGACCAGTAAGTGCGTCTGCCTGACTGTAGGGAGCGCTATAAACGGACGACTTTGGCTCGTATCTGGAGAAACACCAGTAATAATTATTCCGTTGAAGCTCCTAAATCAAATCTACTGTCAAAAACTCCTACTTTCCAGTTTCTCTGACTTATTAAAAAAAGCCTGAAAATCTAAAATTTAAGAATAATTCTGACTGAATAGTCCTATCCAAAGTTTCATGCCACTCAAACTTGTGGGTGTGTCCTACAGGTAGGAATTCAGGTGTATGTGCTGCAGTTGACTGAATTTTCTAAATGAAGGCTTTACAATTAACTAAATTTAAAGACAAACTTTAAACAATTGTTGTGGAAAGAATAAAGAACCAACTGGCCAGCAGGGGCCGCCATAGTTCACAAAATTAAGGTTTTGCTTATATGCTGGAAGTTAAAGACAACAGATTTTTCTTTCTTTTGATTCCAAACTTTCTGTAAAATAAACTTCACATCTCGTCTCACCACAGCTCTGTCCCACACCACCGACAACCTCTCCTCCACACCGGTGCTCCCCTCTGGGATCAAAGTGAAGTCGTCTTTACCGACAGCCTTCTGGGCTGTAGAGAAGCTGGCCTGAGCGCTGGAGGTCACCTGGAGGTCCCCGCTGGAAAAGACAGGCACCAGTTAGACATCCACATAGTCCAAATAAGGGGGCGCCACGACCTCAACAGACGCTAACCGCATTAATAGACGCTAACCCCGCTAACAGACGCTAACCGCACTAACAGACGCTAACCGCACTAACAGACGCTAACCCCGCTAACAGACGCTAACCGCATTAATAGACGCTAACCGCACTAACAGACGCTAACCCCGCTAACAGACGCTAACCGCATTAATAGACGCTAACCACGCTAACAGACGCTAACCGCATTAATAGACGCTAACCCCGCTAACAGACGCTAACCGCACTAACAGACGCGAACCGCACTAACAGATGCTAACCGCATTAATAGACGCTAACCCCGCTAACAGACGCTAACCCCGCTAACAGACGCTAACCCCGCTAACAGACGCTAACCACTACCACGCTAACAGACGCTAACCCCTACCACGCTAACAGACGCTAACCGCACTAACAGGCGCTAACCCCTACCTCGCTAACAGACGCTAACCCCACTAACAGATGCTAACCCTTACTTTGATAACAGATGCTAAGCCCACTAAAAGACGCTAACCCCTACCTCGCTAACAGACGCTAACCCCACTAACAGATGCTAAGCCCTACCTCGCTAATAGATGCTAAGCCCTACCTCGCTAACAGATGCTAACCCCTACCTCGCTAACAGACGCTAACCCCTACCTCGCTAACAGACGCTAACCCTTACTTTGCTAACAGATGCTAAGCCCACTAAAAGACGCTAAACCCCTACCTCGCTAACGGACGCCAACTGCACTAACAGACGCTAACCCCTACCTCGCTAACAGACGCTAACCCCACTAACAGACGCTAACCCCTACCTCGCTAACAGATGCTAAGCCCACTAACAGACGCTAACCTCTACCTCGCTAACAGACGCTAACCCCACTAACAGATGCTAACCCTTACTTTGATAACAGATGCTAAGCCCACTAAAAGACGCTAAACCCCTACCTCGCTAACAGACGCCAACCGCACTAACAGACGCTAACCCCTACCTCGCTAACAGACGCTAACCCCACTAACAGACGCTAACCCCTACCTCGCTAACAGACGCTAACCGCACTAACAGACGCTAACCCCTACCTCGCTAACAGACGCTAACCCCACTAACAGACGCTAAGCCCTACCTCGCTAACAGATGCTAACCCCTACCTCGCTAACAGACGCTAACCCCTACCTCGCTAACAGACGCTAACCCCTACCTTGCTAACAGACGCTAACCCCACTAACAGACGCTAACCGCATTAATAGACGCTAACCCCGCTAACCCCACTAACAGACGCTGGACCACAACCTTGCTAACAGATGCTAACCTCGCTAACAGACGCTGGACATTAACTCTCTTACAGACACGGGATGCTAACCCGGCTAACATAAACCAAATCCCAGTCCGCTAACAGATGCTGGATGCTAGCCCCATTAACAGACTAAACGCTAACGATGCTAAATGGCACTAAATACTCACCATGCTAACAGGGAGGTCAGGTACTGCGGGGTGGAGGGGTCGGGGTTGAGGGGCGGGCTCATAACGAGGGCAGCTGCCGTGGCCCAGTCTTTGGACCAGTAGAGAGAGCCGTCGGTGGCAAGACCAGCTGTGAGTGGTTCCCCGTACACAACCAGACCTGTGGAGAGACTCGGGGGTTTTCACCACCACCACAGACGTTTGTGAACCTTCCAGTTATACCCCTTGTGACCCCAAACGGGGTTTATAAAGTCATAATCTCTAGTTTTCTGTCAAATATTTTACATTTACAAACTTCGACTCGAACGTCATCTAGCGTGGTTAATAACTAGTTTAGCTCGACTTCCATCTTTAGTTTCAAAACTCTTGTAGAAATTATTTAAATGTGTGTGCGTGTTTATAAAAGGGTATAAAACGGTTATGTTTTTCTTCAAGCGGCCTGTCAAACATGTTGCCTTGTTATCGAGTTTATAAAGGCAAAATCTTTAAAAAGGCAACTTTTCGGAATCTTCTTTTTTAAATCCTCAGATCCCTCTAGTAGCCAGCGTCGGCATCCCGCCGGGGCCTTGGGCTCCGCCGGGGCCTTGGGCTCCGCCGGGGCCTTGGGCTCCGCCGGGGGTCTGGGCTGGCTCCCCCATTGTTTTGAAATAAATGATTTGGGCTTCTGTCAGGTTTTATTTGTCGTTAAATGTTATTTTATTTTAATGCGTTTGAAGCGTTGATCCGCCATACTGGCTACACCAGCGTGCACCAACGCTCGTTTGAACACAGCGAGCTATCGGAGCGGTGAGCGATCTCGTGGAGTCAGCCACGGGCCGTGGAAGAGATCTGTCAAAACCTGCAGTTTCAGGCTCAACTTGGTGGCGATGAAGAGGGCGGTGTCCTCACCTTTCTTCCTGGCTTTGGCGATGACGTCAGCGGCAGACTTGCTCATCACCTTGGTGATGTAGAGTGGGCAGTTGGCCTGTTTAGCGATGGTGACGGCCCGATACACCGCCTCCGTCTCCACCTGGGCCACGACAAACACACACCAGTCAGACACAACGGACGCTCTGGTTGCCAGATGTTGAAGGCGTAACCATGGCAACTGACTCTGTGGTATCGAGAGCCAGTGACATTCCCGCTGCAGCCTACGTGCTAAAAATGTCAAGTTCTTGTGAAGATTCGGACTGTAAAGAGCTTCAAAGAACCTATTTACAACATCAGCTGCGTGACGAAGACGTTCCTGGACGTTCCAGAACGTTCCTGGACGTTCCTGGACGTTCCTGGACGTTCCTGGACGTTCCTGGACGTCTGCTCCACCAAACCAGACATGACGTCGAGCTTTAAAGTAAAAACCAAAACACGGGCGACCCTCCCCGCCACCTTACCTCTTCAGGGTGAGATAAAACATGTCCTTCAGGTCCAGTGATGCCGAGACTCAGAAGTTTCTTCTGCTCCTGAAACACAAACCCGTTAATGATACTTAAAACCAGTTTTGTCCAAATATGACCGGTTTACACCAGTTACATCCGGTTTTAACCAGATTGAGGCCACTTTACACCCAGAAAAACAAAGTTTACACCTTTTAAATTTAGTTTCAACCAGTAAAACCAGTAAATACCAGTAAACACCCATAAAAACCAGTAAAACCAGTTAATACCAGTTTACATTCTGAATTCATGCATGAATAAAGAAGCAAACAAAGTGTAGCCGCAGTCTCATTGGTCAGACTGTATTACCTCATCAATGATGTCACCATTCTCAGCATGAACCTGAGCGATGGCTCCGAGATCCCGCAGGACACTGAACGCCTCGTAGAGCTGTCGAACAGGAAGTGGTTCCGGTTAGACAGATGGTAACCAAACATCAGCTCCCCAGAGGGGTTCAGACGTAAGAGCATCAGGGGTTTGCTGAAGTGGCTCCGAGGCACGAACTGAGGGATAATCAATACTTCTGATAAACCAGACATGGGCGGCGGCGTGACGTCTACCTGACAGTCGGAGCTCTGGTATTTGTCTTTGTAGGCCATGAAGAAGAGGAAGGAGTTCACACCTGAAACACAGAACCACAGGTGGTCCTCAGCCGCACACACGCACTTCCTGTTTGATGATTGATTATCAGTTCTGTGATCTACAATCAATCATGATCAGTACTGACTGCAATGGAGGACCAGACCTTCATCAGATTATTCATGTTTGGGTATTGATCAGTGGACCGGACCTTAGTGTCGGGTATGTATTGATCAGTGGACCGGACCTTTGTATCGGGTAAGTATTGATCAGTGGACCGGACCTTAGTGTCGGGTAAGTATTGATCAGTGGACCGGACCTTAGTGTCGGGTAAGTATTGATCAGTGGACCGGACCTTTGTATCGGGTAAGTATTGATCAGTGGACCGGACCTTTGTATCGGGTAAGTATTGATCAGTGGACCGGACCTTAGTGTCGGGTAAGTATTGATCAGTGGACCGGACCTTAGTGTCGGGTATGTATTGATCAGTGGACCGGACCTTAGTGTCGGGTAAGTATTGATCAGTGGACCGGATCTTAGTGTCGGGTAAGTATTGATCAGTGGACCGGACCTTTGTATCGGGTAAGTATTGATCAGTGGACCGGACCTTTGTATCGGGTAAGTATTGATCAGTGGACCGGACCTTAGTGTCGGGTATGTATTGATCAGTGGACCGGACCTTTGTATCGGATAAGTATTGATCAGTGGACCGGACCTTAGTGTCGGGTAAGTATTGATCAGTGGACCGGACCTTAGTGTCGGGTAAGTATTGATCAGTGGACCGGATCTTAGTGTCGGGTAAGTATTGATCAGTGGACCGGACCTTTGTATCGGGTAAGTATTGATCAGTGGACCGGACCTTTGTATCGGGTAAGTATTGATCAGTGGACCGGACCTTAGTGTCGGGTAAGTATTGATCAGTGGACCGGACCTTAGTGTCGGGTATGTATTGATCAGTGGACCGGACCTTTGTATCGGGTAAGTATTGATCAGTGGACCGGACCTTAGTGTCGGGTAAGTATTGATCAGTGGACCGGACCTTAGTGTCGGGTAAGTATTGATCAGTGGACCGGACCTTTGTATCGGGTAAGTATTGATCAGTGGACCGGACCTTTGTATCGGGTAAGTATTGATCAGTGGACCGGACCTTAGTGTCGGGTAAGTATTGATCAGTGGACCGGACCTTAGTGTCGGGTAAGTATTGATCAGTGGACCGGACCTTTGTATCGGGTAAGTATTGATCAGTGGACCGGACCTTTGTATCGGGTAAGTATTGATCAGTGGACCGGACCTTAGTGTCGGGTAAGTATTGATCAGTGGACCGGACCTTTGTATCGGGTAAGTATTGATCAGTGGACCGGACCTTAGTGTCGGGTATGTATTGATCAGTGGACCGGACCTTTGTATCGGGTAAGTATTGATCAGTGGACCGGACCTTTGTATCGGGTAAGTATTGATCAGTGGACCGGACCTTTGTATCGGGTAAGTATTGATCAGTGGACCGGACCTTTGTATCGGGTAAGTATTGATCAGTGGACCGGACCTTAGTGTCGGGTAAGTATTGATCAGTGGACCGGACCTTAGTGTCGGGTAAGTATTGATCATCAGTGGACTCGACTGTGCTGGGTAGACTTTTGTGTTCGTGAGTCCAAATCTCTTTTTGATAAATATTCACTGATGATTTTTCATTGATTATCATTGATTATTGGTGGACTATTAGTAGACTAGTTGTATTGACTGGTTATTGGAGGAAGAGAACTTCGTGTGGACAGATGTTTGTGATGGTGGTCTGGGCCTTGGTCTCTGATTCTGATTGATTGACAGGACCTTTGTTTTGGGTGTGTGTTGATCAATTAGTGGACATAACCTGTGGTGGGCTGACCTTTGTGATAAGAGGTCACGACCTTTATCTTTTTATGATTATTCATTAATAATGGGTCAACCAAGCTTTTAATTTGGGTGAGAATTAATAGGTTATCTGTGGGCTTGACCTTTGTCCTTGACGAGTGTCTCCAGCTCCTCGTACAGCCCGTCATGCCAGCGAGTGATGTCCACGTGTAGGGAGAAGTCGCAGCACGCCATCTTCTCTGCCATCTCCTTCCACTGATCAAACGCTGACAGCAAACTAGTTCCTGGTTCCACCAGCACATGATCAACTGCGGAAACAACCAAAGATGACATTTGTGTGCCCGCCTGCAGCCAGCCGGGTCAGTTTTGATGGATTATCGACAGTGTCTGACTGATGGTGGTGGTTCCTCCGGCCAGCGCCGCTCTGGTTCCCTGGTAGAAGTCGTCGGCTGGTTTCAGGCCTTTCTGTGGAGCATGCAGGCTGGTGTTGGCATCAATTCCCCCAGGAATCACCAGCTGACCATACGCGTCTACAGTTTTCACATCGGGCGGGACAATCAGGTTCTCGCCGATCTGCCTGTTGACAGGACGGTTGTTGATGTTAGCGGTTATGAAACGTACACCTGTGAGCCAGGTGTGAAAACAAACATCAAATCAATAACACATCTTGATCAGAAACCAGAGTGAATTACTTGATGAGCCCGTCTTCAACGTAGACGTCAGCGTAGAAGGACTGGTCGTCGTTGACAATCTTTCCTCCTTTGATGATCACTCGGTCACCCTGGAAACAGAGAGGATGCTGGGAAAATTAGGAGGAACTCCAATCTGTGTACCACAGGTTGAAGCTTCCAGCAGTGAGGCAGGTCCTGAGCAGCGTTGACCTTCTGAAGCAGCCAGGAACCATGACTGATCATTCAGGACTCTTCCAAATCACTTGTACTTGGAGGAAAGTGGTAGCTTGTCCAACTACGGCAGCTCTAACCCGTGAAGGCAGGTGACGTGACCGGGGTCCCGGGGTCCCGGGTCCCGGGTCCCGGGTCCCGGGTCCCGGCGGAGCGCTGCCTGTCCTCGTTTCAGGTCTGGCAGCACTGCTTTAGGAGGTGTTTCAGCAGCGACGCTTGAAATGAGGACGTTTGGACAGATTTGATCAGAGCGAATGTAGATCAATGTTATTCAGCATCCAGCCGGCGTTCCAGCTTTAAGGTCGGTTGGTTCTGTCCATTTGCACCTCGGTGCTGTGCAGAACAACTAATGCAGCCTAAGTTACTATTTAGGGGAAAAATGAAAAAAAAACCCAAATGTGCTGAACTAGTCAAGTTTCACTGGGATACAAAAATAAGAATTTCTTACTTATGAATTTGCAAGTTAAAAATTCAGGATTTCCGTCATAAACCCGTCACTTTGTGAGCTAAAGTTCAGAATTTTTGATTTTACAAATTTGCATTAAAAATTCCATCTTCATAAACTTTTATATTTGCAAGCAGAAAATGTTCCACTTTAAAATGAGAAATTTCATCCACAAAATTTCACAATTTTTAAGAATTTCTGAATACAGATGACTTAAAAATTGCAAATAACTCACAAATTTTTAAGAGAAAACTCAAAACATGTCTAATTAAATCTGAAAATTTGTAAAAAAAAAACAAAAAAAAAACAAACAAAAACAACAAACAAAAATGCTCCCACTTCACTAACTTAAACCACAAAAGAAAAATGCAAAAAAACATCTGGTTTCTTACTGTCAAAAACAAATAAAAACAGAAGTTTCTGTTTTCTAACCTGAAAGTTTGACCTTTATTCCCCCAGGGAAACGTTTACACACGACACCTGGACTTCTCTGACTTTGAACATGTTCAAGCTTTCAGGATTAAACTCGCAATTCCGGATTTTCTAAACTTTCTCATATAAATTCAGACGTGGGCTTAAAAACGTGAATCTGTGCTTTTACTTGACTTCTAGTTACACTTTCCGAGTTGATGTTATTCGATCTTACTTCATTCCTGCTTGCGAGTATTTTCTCATCCTCAACTCAATCATCATTCGTTCTTCTGTATCTCCTGACATCTTCTGGACCAGGTTGAAACGCTCGAAGATCGTTTGAAACCGTTTGAACATTTAACGTGTCCTGCAGCTGCTGAGTTTAAACCCAGCGAACCGAACCGGGACAGACGTTGAACCGGGAGGAACCGGTCCGTTCGGAACCGGACATTTTAAAGGTTAGAAGACCAAACCGTCCCTGAACTGACCCGCTCCCGCAGCAAGCACGAGCACAGCCGACTCGGATCGGATCGGGTCGGTTCGGATCGGTTCGAGGTGGTTTTCCTGCAGCCATGTCCGCTCCCACCGGTGATTGACAGGTGGAGCATCCTGCATCACCGGCTCGAGGAGGAGCGCTTCCTGCTCGGTTCGGTTCGGGTCGGTTCGGGTCGGGTGTGACCTACCGCGGCTCTGCCGCTGCTCTTCTTGGTCTGGAAAG
Organism: Xenentodon cancila; assembly: GCA_014839995.1. Lineage (NCBI taxonomy): Eukaryota > Metazoa > Chordata > Actinopteri > Beloniformes > Belonidae > Xenentodon > Xenentodon cancila. The sequence continues at coordinate 25,076,162 of CM026218.1, forward strand.
ACATCCTGATATCGACTCGAAATCGGCCTATTGATCCGTTCACATTCACGCAAACACAAGCTTTTGTTCCCGTCACCACGTACGTCACGCTTCTGACGACACACAGACAGTTTCCGGTGTGGTGCTTCAAAATAAAAGCCGTGGTGATGTACTTCATTTACATCATCCCCCACAAAGCTGTTACATGAACATGAGACCCTGAAAGAATGTCATAAATATCATATGATGACAGCTTGGCATTTGTCATGGCCAGCCATCAATTAAAAGCATTGATCGATCGATTGATTAAAACCGTACATTCAAATAACTTAAAAAGCAGTGCAGGTGTAACGTTAGCTTTATGTCACCATGCCCAGTGAGGGACCTTATCAGAGTTGTACATCCTTTAAGCATGAAACAACCGCCAGCTATAAACTGCAACACCGTTGAGAGGTAAACGCGAGGTAAACACAGACGGCGTGGAGAATTAACCTCAGCAGGTTAACTCCTCGCTGAAGGTGTCAGCGGCGGCGGCGTCCGCGACCTTGATTGTCAAGCGTTGACTGAATGTGGCTCCATTGTGTCACGGTAGAAGCATTAAACATCAGAAGTTGAGAAAGGGTCAAGTCTTCATGTGTCAGCACCAGACTCCAGGGAGGTCGTCCACCTCTTCTTACACATCTACAGTTTATCCTCACATCTCGTCCGTTTAAGTAAATGTGTCCTCCTCGTTGAATAAAATCACTTTCGAGTGTTTATGCATTTCTTTTCACTAGTAACTTTACAATCTGCAGCTGCTCTTCAAACTCAAAGTGGATTTTCAGATTCTAACTTTGGTGTATCGGAGGTTTCACGTAGGTTAAAGGCACTTTAATTTGAAAATACATACAGGAAGTGCGCATTAACGTGCTCTGTGACTGGCTTTACGCTTTACACAGGTCCTCAGGGTGGAGCTTGGGTGGGGCGCTGCAAGCACCGGAGGTTCCTCGAGTTTGTTCCTCCTCGTCTCCTCGTCTCCTACCGGAAGGAAGCACCAGTGTTTCCTTTGTCAAATTCTGTTTGTGGCAAAAAGACGACAGCTGAATGAGTTTGATGCCTGACGAGCAGCATGAGTCCACCACAGGGGAGTGTCCCGTTCAGGTGTGTTCAGTAGGTCTGGGGCACGCCCACCTCAGACGTAGTGGGCGTGGCTTACGCTCGCGTCATGCCCACTGTGTCACTTGTCCAAACGTCCTCGTTCAGGCGTCGTTGCTGAAACAACAGCTGAAGCGAGCTGAACTGAGGTTTGGTGGAGCTCCACTGGGGTCACCTGAGGCGCGGCGGGCGGAGGTGGTCGGCCAGGCGAGGCCCACGAGGACGAGGGACCGCGGATCCCAGCGGAACTCCAGTCCGCATTTCTGCTCTGGCGGCTCAGAAACACTATAACACCACTTTTCTTAATAGAACAAGTTTTATCAAATTCCTAATATTTAGTCATGAATTTTCAAGGGAAAAGCGCAGTAATTCCTAATTTATAAACAATTTAAAAAAATGAAGAAGTGCAACTTTATTCTATCATTTTCTGCGAAAAACCCTTTTTGGATCACAACACCGACGGCCGTTAATTTCAGTTCTTCAATACTGAAACTTGCATTTACGTGGCCGCTGACGAAGACGGATCACGTTCTTCATCAGTGCTGGACAGGAGGCTGCGAGGACCTCCACCCGTCTAGGAACCGTCCAGCCGGAACGAGTCCAGATTCAACCGTTCTGACCTCAGTTTCTGAATGGAAGTTGTCTCACAATCATTCACTTGGATAAAGATGTTTGTATCACAACTGAAAATGAATATCTCCACCTCTCTCTTGCCGTGGTTTTCCCGGGTGTGTCCGGACGGAAACACCACCGTTCCTCCCCCTCTCGCTGTGTCTGCCTCTTCTCGACCTTCGGTTCTGGTCCGAGTGGCTTGGCGGCGCGGCATCTGTGGGCTGAACGACTCAAAGTTCAGGGTTTTGTTCTCGAACGCTCCCTCCACATTGCAGAACATCCCTCCGTACTTCATTCGAGGACGCGGCGAGTCTGAACCGAGTCGGGATAAAAGAGATGAGCAGTCATCATCCTGACAGAACCTCCTCTCAGACATCCTGGAGAGATGTGATCTGATCAGAGACGAGGAGAAGAAGAGGAAGAGCAAGGGTTGGTCAAAGACCTCAGGCGATAGATGAGGGGACAGGAGGAGGAGGAGATGTAGGAGGAGATGGAAAAGGAGGCCACGGAGGGGGAGGAAATGTGACCCTAAACTGAGAGTGACAGCAAATGAGCAGAGCAAAAAAAAAAAAAAAAAACATGATGAAAGTACGAGTTTAAAGTTTAAAAACACTTGTCTTTAAACCATCAGATGTTCTGAGAAGGTTGCAGGTTTCCTGCTTCTGGTAACCTGACTTCAGCTGTGATGGCTGAACCCCAGACAGACGCAGCTGCTTATTGATCTCAGGACGCGTGAACGTTTAAATGTAATTTTGGTTCTGCGTTGGGATCGAGATTCCCGGTGGAGCTGCAGATAAAAGAACACGATGAAACTGCAGTAAATCCAAACTGATAGGAACCACCAGGATGGAGGTTCCTGCGCTCTGCTTTGATGCTGCAGATGCCGCCACGCCGCCGTCCTTGGTGGATGAAACACCTGATCACGCAGAAACAGATCAACCAGCTGACGTAGCACAGTCCTGCTGGAAAGTAAAAACGCAAACGTGTTAAAATGTGAATTTCCTAATAAAAGGTAGAGGATGGCAGAAACACCTGGCAAGGTAAATGACATCTTTATGATCAGTTAACACCACTGGTAGTTTAGACTTTACGTATTAGAATTCCTGTTAACTTGAAGTTAAGTGACATCTCATTATAATCTTGTTTATGTGTCTTGATTCGGACGTCTCACGTATCAGACCGCTAATCCATCTGCAACAGGTTAACTTGTAATGTTGGCAAGTTAAATTAGGTGGCGCTGGTAAATGTGTAAGATTAAAAAGGAACGTCGGTTAGTGACATTTATTTATAGAGCACCTTTCATACAGAACGTCAGCGCAGCCCCACCTACACCAACCTCTCTCAGACCCAGAATCCCTTTCCACGACCACCGTTACCACCTCCGGTTATCAGACTGCAGACATGAAATCAATATTATACTGATTACATTAATTATTGAATATTATTACATTGATCGTATTAAGTATTGAATATTATCATCCAGTGGCGCTGGGCCGGTGCGGGACAACCACCAGCTTTGTGGTGCAGAAGCGGAGCTACAGTTAGCAACAGTTACAGTTAGCAACAGTTAGCAAAAGTTAGCTACAGTTAGCAACATCTAGCTACAGTTAGCAACAGTTACCTACAGTTAGCAACATTTAGCTACAGTTAGCAACAGTTATCTACAGTTAGCAACATCTAGCTACAGTTAGCAACATCTAGCTACAGTTAGCAACAGTTACCTACAGTTAGCAACATTTAGCTACAGTTAGCAACAGTTATCTACAGTTAGCAACATCTAGCTACAGTTAGCAACAGTTATCTACAGTTAGCAACATTTAGCTACAGTTAGCAACATCTAGCTACAGTTAGCAACATTTAGCTACAGTTAGCAACATTTATCTACAGTTAGCAACATGTAGCTACAGTTAGCAACAGTTATCTACAGTTAGCAACATCTAGCTACAGTTAGCAACATTTAGCTACAGTTAGCAAAATTTTGCTACAGTTAGCAACATTTAGCTACAGTTAGCAACAGTTATCAACAGTTAGCAACATCTAGCTACAGTTAGCAACATCTAGCTACAGTTAGCAACAGTTAAAGTTATCTATCTATCTATCTATCTATCTATCTATCTATCTATCTATCTATCTATCTATCTATCTATCTATCTATCTATCTATCTATCTATCTATCTATCTATCTATCTATCTATCTATCTATCTATCTGACTTTGTTATATGTGATTTTGACTTGCGTAAGATAAAAATAAGTCATTTTGGCAACTCTGGCACATTAACATTTTCAAAATGAGATGTTGATTTATGTGCACTGTCCATTACAAATACATGAAATAAATCAAATAAAAGACTTGCAGGGTACAGCTCTGTACTGCGGTTAAACCGACAGACCCCACAAATATGGACCCGCTGTCTGGACCGCAGTGATGCAGGAAGACGAGGACACAAAGAAACAGGTCAGTGCTCATTACTGCTGATGCTCTGAAGTCGCTGCAGTTTGAACTATATTTCTCTGCCTGTCAGGTTCACTTCAGTCAAACACACACATCATAACAAACTCTACATGAACCTCACGAAGAAACCCTCATGTACTAAATAGTAATGGGTAGTCTTTTCTGACAGCATCTCGGATTACGTTCATGTTTCCTCTTTCCGAAGACACTTTAATCCTCGCTTGCTTGCAGTTGAGTGAGAAGACAGAAACCAGTCTGAAGTGACGCTGTTTTGTCGAGGTGGCAGTGCCAGACGATTTTCCTGATGGAAAAACGATGGTCAATGAAGCATTTACGTCTGAACTCATGAGTTAATGTGAGACTTTTAACTTTCAAACTTGGAGCAGCAAACTTGTCACACCAACATTTACATTGAAGGAAAACTTGGACAAGAGACAGGAGACCAAATGGTGTTCCACTAAAGCCGGATTTATGCTTCTACTACCATGGACCGTCATCGTTAGTGTTTATACTTATGTTGTTCGTGTTGCTCTGTAATTACACCACAAAACAGCCACCAGTTACTCCAACCAGGCAAATACGCCAAACAAACAGGGCTGGAAGCCGGATGGAACCAGGCAGCAACAATCTTCTGAACTGAAGCTAATGACACTATAAGAAAACCTGCAGTTCCTCTACTGGGAACCACTAGGGTCAGGATCCAAACCTGCAGTTCCTCTACTGGGAACCACTAGGGTCAGGATCCAAACCTGCAGTTCCTCTACTGGGAACCACTCGGGTCAGGATCCAGACCTGCAATTCCTCTACTGGGAACCACTAGGGTTAGGATCCAGACCTGCAGTTCCTCTACTAGGAACCACTAGGGTTAGGATCCAGACCTGTAGTTCCTCTACTAGGAACCACTAGGGTCAGGATCCAAACCTGCAGTTCCTCTACTGGGAACCACTAGGGTCAGGATCCAAACCTGCAGTTCCTCTACTGGGAACCACTAGGGTCAGGATCCAAACCTGCGGTTCCTCTACTGGGAACCACTAGGGTCAGGATCCAAACCTGCAGTTCCTCTACTGGGAACCACTAGGGTCAGGATCCAAACCTGCAGTTCCTCTACTGGGAACCACTAGGGTCAGGATCCAAACCTTCAGTTCCTCTACTGGGAACCACTCGGGTCAGGATCCAGACCTGCAATTCCTCTACTGGGAACCACTAGGGTTAGGATCCAGACCTGCAGTTCCTCTACTAGGAACCACTAGGGTTAGGATCCAGGCCTGTAGTTCCTCTACTGGAAACCACTAGGGTTAGGATCCAGACCTGCAGTTCCTCTACTAGGAACCACTAGGGTTAGGATCCAGACCTGCAGTTCCTCTACTGGGAACCACTAGGGTCAGAATCCAGACCTGCAGTTCCTCTACTAGGAACCACTAGGGTCAGTATCCAGACCTGCAGTTCGTCTACTAGGAACCACTAAGGTCAGGATCCAGACCACTAGTTCCTCTACTGGGGACCACTAGAGTCAGTATCCAGACCTGCAGTTTGTCTACTAGGAACCACTAAGGTCAGGATCCAGACCACTAGTTCCTCTACTGGGGACCACTAGAGTCTGGATCCAGACCACTAGTTCCTCTACTGGGGACCACTAGAGTCTGGATCCAGACCTGCAGTTCCTCTACTAGGAACCACTTGGGGTTAGGATCCAAATTTGTTTTAGTTTTGCATTAAATTCAACCGTAATAAAACAGATGTTGCTCTTTGGTTACACATCAGGTGTGTGAATGAAAAATAACTTTTTTAAGCATTTTGTAAGACAAAGTGAAGGCTAAAGTTTAATAAGGGGGAAAGGTACTTAACCACCGACGACACACAAACACTCCGTCTTCATGTGCACCACGTTTAATGACTTTGACGTGCCAACTGTTCAGGTGTAAACAGACTTCAGACTCACAGCAGGGATAGAAAAATATCATCTGGGATAGTAAAAGTCCATCAGCTGGATCCAGGTTGGAAAACAGGTACAGACATTTGGAGCTGATATTGACCTTCAGTTTTACTGCGAGGATGCAGCAGGACGATCGGTTGTGACGGGAAAAACTCCAAATATGATGCAGAAGCTGTGCTCTTTCTTTATGCCAGCCAAAATAATCATAAACTGATAAAAAAAAACATAACAAAACACAATCAAAGAACGGAGACAAAGCAAATAAAAATGAAACTAAACCAAAGTAGAAAAGATTCACCAGTTTCAAAATTCAATTTACTGAACATTTCATAATGCCATTTCAGTTTTCAGTTATTATGTCCAGTAGGAGAATAAAAAGGCTCATAAAAGGATTCATGTGATATGAATAAATCACGTAAAACAGCTGATATGTTAGAATCGTTTCTTTTTTAAACTCTGTCAAAAGTCTGTCTGAAGGTCTGAAGCCACAATCTCAGTTCAGTTTCACTGCATCCCAAACTGAATTACCTGAATCTGTTTAATCTGGATCAACTGAATCTGTTTAATCTGGATCAACTGATTACCTGAACCTGTTTAAACTCGACTGCTGATCAGTTTTGAGTTTGGCCAGAATGTTTGTTAAAGGCACAATGACAGTGAGGATAGGATCTCTGCAGAGCAACTGAGGTCATTTTAACTTTGTATGTGTTCAAAATGTGCATTAAAAAGGTCTGTTTGTACTTTAAACAGTATAAAAACCATTGGACAAACCTTATGTGAAGTTTCTGAAGCGATTTTGAATCCTCGTTTTCCCTCAACGTCTTGCTGTAAATGCATGAACAGACCTGGAAGTCTTGTATCACAAGTGACTGGAGGCTGGACTCTGAATACAAGTTTGGTAACTCAGCAACAACACTGGCAACACAGTCCATCAACTCTCGTGCATTTGTACGTTTGACAGCAGTTTACGTCACGGTAATCGACCTCCCCTAAAGACAAGAAGACAACTTCGTCTTCGTTTTACACTTTTAGCTCATATACAAGGTTAAAATGACCTTGATGTGTCATTAAGAGTCTATGCACACCATCACTGAAGTAGAATGACATTTCTGGGTCTTGATTTAAATAGCTAATTTTATCCAAAGTAGTTCTGTTGCCCTTTTGCGAACATTGGTTGCTATTTGTCTGCAAACACATATTTGCTCATAACTGCTTCAATTCACATCGTTTGGCTGATTAACAAGACATTGCTTCAAGTATGCAGTATTCTTTTAACTTGGATCAACTTCACCTGTTTAATCTGAATTAACTGATCTCGTTTAAATTGGATCAACTGAACCTGTTTAATCTGGATTAACTGAATCTGTTAAACCTAAATCAATTTAGCCTGTTTAATTCGGATCATCTTAGCCTGTTTACCTTAGATCGTCTGATCTTGTTTAATCTGGATCAACTGAACCTTTTTTTATCCGGATCAATTTAATCTTTAATCTGGATCAACGGATTCTATTTAATCTGAATCATCTGAGCCTGTTAAAACTGAATCAAGTGAGCTTGTTTAATCTGGATCAACTTAATCTTTAATCTGAATCATCTGAGCTTGCTTAACTTGGATCATCTTAACCTGTTTAATCTGGATAATCTGAGCCTGTTTACCTTAGATCATCTGATCCTCTTTAATCTGGATCAACTGAACCTGTTTAATCCGGATCAACTAAATCTTTAATCTGGATTAACGGATTCTATTTAACCTGAATCATCTGAGCCTGTTTAACTTGGATTGGTAGACAGCTGCAGTTTCATCATCTCTGATTTCCGCAGCGCTCTTGGTCACCTCAAACACTGTACCTTGTTGCCTCAATGATTTCATACAGTTTTGTGATTTTTAGCACCCCAACCCACCATTGGACCTCCTGATATTCTGCAGAAGTTTTCTCCATCAGTGTTTGGTCCTGAGGTGAACCCGACAGGTCACACACTCTAACCTGAAGAAAAAAAAAACTTAACATTGGACTGCTTGGCTCTCTCCAGCCAATCAGATTGCAGAATATTTCTATTTTTTGGGTATCAGCAGCTCTTTTGTTAATAAAATCTCTTGTATTGACAGAATTCACCAACTAAACACTTCAGTCCACCAAACAAGTTAATTAAGAGAAGTTGCAACTTTAAAAATCCACCAGCTGAATGTGTTGTCTGCCAGTTTAAGCTGGTTCAGCACCGGTTTGGTCCAGAAGGTCCTAATGAGTCAAATGTCTCTGCCAGAACTTCCTGTGACTGGGAGCCTCACTTGTCCGAACACAGTTACTCTTTGTTGCCACGGATACCGTCCTTGACGCTTGATGCCGCAGTGACTGAGTCAGCTGACGCTCTGCTCTGATTGGCACCTGACAGCAGTGAAGATTCTGAGCTTCAGCTGGTGTTTCTGGTTCCAACCCCAGGGATCCTCATCCTTCTCCTGACATGGTCCAGACCAGATGGACATCACCCCGCCCAAAGTTCAGCTGCTGGACTGCTGGAGGCCTGCAGACACTGAAGTAACAAGGATAGGTGAGCAACGATCACACCTGGAGGAACTCTACACCTGTGTGATGCTTCACGCACCTGCATCTGTTACGACCAGAGGATGAAGGCCAAAGAGAAGAATAGAAACAGAAATAGAAACTGGAAAAAAAAGAGAACCAGGTTAGTTAAACAGGGAGTTTGTTCCTAAAACTGTTCATGTTCGGTATAAAAGCAGATTCATCTGGATCTGTCTGCTCTTTACCTTCTCCTCCAGCTCTTTGATCTGTCGTTTCTGTGCTTCTATACATTCCTCCAAATCCTTGTTCCTCTGTGAAACGCACACATATAATCTCAAGTTTGATTCAGGTTTAATTCAAGTTCATGTTCAGGTTTGATTCAGGTTCATGTTCAGGTTTGATTCAGGTTCATGTTCAGGTTTGATTCAGGTTCATGTTCAGGTTTGATTCAGGTTCACGTTCAGGTTTGATTCAGGTTCACGTTCAGGTTTGATTCAGGTTCATGTTTAGGTTTGATTCAGGTTCATGTTCAGGTTTGATTCAAGTTCATGTTCAGGTTTGATTCAGGTTCATGTTCAGGTTTGATTCAGGTTCATGTTTAGGTTTGATTCAGGTTCATGTTTATGTTGGATTCAGGTTCATGTTCAGGTTTGATTCAGGTTCATGTTCAGGTTTGATTCAGGTTCATGTTCAGGTTGGATTCAGGTTGATGTTCAGGTTCAGGTTTGATTCAGGTTCATGTTTAGGTTTGATTCAGGTTCATGTTCAGGTTTGATTCAGGTTCATGTTCAGGTTTGATTCAAGTTCATGTTCAGGTTTGATTCAGGTTCATGTTTAGGTTTGTTTCAGGTTCATGTTCAGGTTTGATTCAGGTTCATGTTTAGGTTTGTTTCAGGTTCATGTTCAGGTTTGATTCAGGTTCATGTTCAGGTTTGATTCAGGTTCATGTTTATGTTGGATTCAGGTTCATGTTCAGGTTTGATTCAGGTTCATGTTCAGGTTTGATTCAGGTTCATGTTCAGGTTTGATTCAGGTTCATGTTCAGGTTTGATTCAGGTTCATGTTCAGGTTTGATTCAGGTTCATGTTCAGGTTTGATTCAGGTTCATGTTCAGGTTCAGGTTTGATTCAGGTTCATGTTTAGGTTTAATTCAGGTTCATGTTCAGATTTGATTCAGGTTCATGTTCAGGTTTGATTCAGGTTTATGTTCAGGTTTGATTCAAGTTCATGTTCAGGTTTGATTCAGGTTCATGTTCAGGTTTGATTCAGGTTCATGTTCAGGTTTGATTCAGGTTCATGTTCAGGTTCAGGTTTGATTCAGGTTCATGTTTAGGTTTAATTCAGGTTCATGTTCAGGTTTGATTCAGGTTCATGTTCAGGTTTGATTCAGGTTCATGTTCAGGTTTGATTCAGGTTCATGTTTAGGTTTAATTCAGGTTCATGTTCAGGTTTGATTCAGGTTCATGTTCAGGTTTGATTCAGGTTCATGTTCAGGTTTGATTCAGGTTCATGTTCAGGTTTGACTCAGGTTCATGTTCAGGTTTGATTCAGGTTCATGTTCAGGTTTGATTCAGGTTCATGTTTAGGTTTGTTTCAGGTTCATGTTCAGGTTTGATTCAGGTTCATGTTCAGGTTTGATTCAGGTTCATGTTCAGGTTTGATTCGGGTTCATATTAAGGTTTTTTTATCTGAGTTGGTTCAAAGTTATGTTCGTGTTTCCAGTCTGTTTTCTCACCTGCTGTGTGAGCTGCAGCAGCTCCATCCTCTCTCGAAGGATCTGGGCATCTCTTTCTCTAAGCTCACTCATTACTGTTCGTTTCCATTGGTCCATGGCTCTTCTTAGCTCCTCCTTCTCCTCCTCTGTGAGGGTTTCAGAGAGCCGGCCCCCCTCTACCTTTAATCCTAACATCCTGGAGTCTTCTTCCTGCTGCAGAGCCTCAAACAGCATGGCCTCCAGCTCCAGGATCCTCTGCAAACGACACACATTTGAAAAAGTGAAGACGGTGATGTGATCGGAGAAGCAACGTGAGCACCCCCTGGTGGTGGAGGTCTCTATGCATCAGCTGTTCTGTTCTACTCAGACTCACCTTGTGGGCCTGATCCATCGACTGCTTCCTGTAGTCCAGCTCTTCATCCAGGTAACCTTTCTGTTTACTGAACAGATCCTGGAAAACAAGGCACAGGACCCAAACTCCCAACTCAAGTTAAACTTTTCAGATGCGTTATTATGCAGCGCTGACTTGACGGGACACCTGATGGTTTTTAAAAAATTCTGCTCAGAAATCTTGCCTGACTCAACAGCATCACATACCCGACCACAGTCAGGAACACAAGTGGACTTCAGCTGAACCGGTACTAGTTGGTACAAGCCAGCACAAGTCTGTATGAGCCAGCATGACCTGGTACGAGTCTAAATGAGTCGGTACAAGTCTATACAAGCTGATACGAGTCAGTACAAGTCTGCATGAGTTGGTGGGTACGAGTCTGTACAAGTTAGTACGAGTCTATATGAGTCGGTACAAGTCTGTATGAGTTGGTGGGTACAAGTCTGGACTAGTCAGTACGAGTCTGTACAAGTTAGTACAAGTCTATATGAGTCGGTACAAGTCTGTACAAGCTGATACAAGTCAGTACAAGTCTGTATGAGTTGGTGGGTACGAGTCTGGACTAGTCAGTACGAGTCTGTACAAGTTAGTACGAGTCTATATGAGTCGGTACAAGTCTGTATGAGTTGGTGGGTACAAGTCTGGACTAGTCAGTACGAGTCTGTACAAGTTTGTACAAGTCTATATGAGTCGGTACAAGTCTGTACAAGCTGATACAAGTCAGTACAAGTCTGTATGAGTTGGTGGGTACCAGTCTGTACTAGTCAGTACAAGTCTGTATGAGGTGGTACAAGTCTGCACTAGTTGGTTTGAGTCTGTACAAGTCGCATGAGTCTGTGCGAGCTGGTACGAGTCTGTACGACCTGATTTGAGTTGGTACGAGTCAGTTCCTGCCTAGATGACCTCCACTATAGGTTTGAAAAATGGGCTTCAAAAGTATTAATCAGAAATGTGAGTTTGACATTATCATGGGTTTTTCCTGTTCTCTTTGCACAGTAAATGGTTATTAAATGTGACAAAAATACATAAGTTCAGTTGAAAAAATGACTTTTAACATAACGAGAGGTCATGTGAACAGAGATGTGATTTTGCAGCGTTTTGTGCGTTTACCTTCTCATTTTCGATGTCCAACATCTCCTGCTGCAGGGCTGACTTTGTCACCTCGATGGACTCCAGCCACTAAACATCACACATACGAGTAGACAAAAATGTCGGCTAAAATAATAACCATCTCGAACATTTTAAAAGCCCAACTAACCAGCAGGAAGCCAAGTCAGGTTAACCAACTGACCTGTCACCGTTCTTTAGTTTTAGGTTCCTCAAACTTTGGTCCATGATGTCCATGATGACCATCTATCTTATGCAAATATGGCATATAACCTTCACAAAGTTGCCCCTCGCCGGATACAACTTGTCTTACCTTTTCGGCCAGAGTGAGCACCGTCCTGGCGTGGATCACCACCACCTGCTCATCATTGGACAGATTCTACAGAAATATAACATGTCAAAGCATGATAATGGAAACATAAAGAACATCAAGACAGCACGTCACCAGATCCTGGAGCAACAATGCAACAGACTGGACTTGTTTTATCTCATCTGAAAAGCTTCTTCAGTTTGAGACCTTTTTACATATAATGATGGATTACACAGACAAAACCACAGATGCGCTGCAGCATCTCCAGCGTCACCTTGTGTTGTTAAGATCTAGAGCACATTTCATACACAAGGCAGTTCTTCGTGCTTTACAGGAAGGCAAACAAATCATTCCATAAAACATAAAAATGATCATTAATCATTTGACACGTTGACATGTAGCAGCGTAAGAGACACACGTCTACAAGAGAAATTCAACATACACTTACGGCGTTATCTCCCAGGATGTCCAGCTTCTTCATCAGCTCGCTGATCACGATGTCCTGGAAAACGCGTTACACAGCTGAGTCCAGGTCCACCGTGGCAATGAGTAGTGGAACTAATTACTAACAGAATGTCAGTAATAAGGTTCCTATTACTTTGAAGTAAAGTAACTTGATATGCTGCAAATGCAGCAGCAGCTGCTGGTTTCACAGATATAAATCACAACTGCACGACGCTCCACAAGCGCTGCGCCGATGGAACTGATCGGTTTGTTTGATTGATGGCTTTTGTTACTGAAAAGGGATCACACTTGGAAGAAGCGTTTAATCAACCTGCTCATTTCTATGGAATTTAACAGGAAATAAAATGAGTAATTCAGGAAATTATGGAATGGTGTAATAATATTATTACTTCTGTAAAAAATGTTTATCTGAGCAGTGAGCGCGACGGCGGTGCTGTGGTGGGCGGACAGCTGAGTTCAGGTGTGACTTACGGTGACTCCCTCTGCTTCACAGTAGATCTGCAGAGGACTCAGACCTTCTGGGATTTGGAGACGCTGGAATTTAATGGCAGGCGAACGCCGCTCCCTCTCCTGTTTCCATGGAAACAAGACACAGCCTGTGAGCCAGTCTGCATTAGTCAAAAGACACTGCTCTTCAACCACTAAGTACCGCCTCGGTGTAAATGACATAAAATCATGATTTTGTACGTAATCAGAGAAGTGATTTTAACGAGCCGTGGCTGCACCCGGCGGTGATACGTGGCTACTTCTCATCATTTAGCTACATAGACCTCGTGGTGAACTTGACTTCTGAGCTCTGAGTAAATACCAAAGACAGCACAGTTCTTATTTTATAGATGATTTTATAGATTATATGCATATGTTGCAGTTAGCAGTGGTTAGCTGTAGATAGAAGCTGTTAGCAGGAGTTAGCAGTGGTTAGCTGTAGATAGAAGCTGTTAGCAGGAGTTAGCAGTGGTTAGCTGCAGCTAGCAGCTGTTAGCAGCATTTAGCAGTGGTTAGCTGCAGCTAGCAGCTGTTAGCAGGAGTTAGCAGTGGTTAGCTGTAGCTAGCAGCTATTAGCAGGAGTTAGCAGTGGTTAGCTGTAGATAGAAGCTGTTAGCAGCATTTAGCAGTGGTTAGCTGCAGCTAGCAGCTGTTAGCAGCATTTAGCAGTGGTTAGCTGCAGCTAGCAGCTGTTAGCAGCATTTAGCAGTGGTTAGCTGTAGCTAGCAGCTATTAGCAGGAGTTAGCAGTGGTTAGCTGTAGCTAGCAGCTGTTTGCAGGAGTTAGCAGTGGTTAGCTGCAGCTAGCAGCTGTTAGCAGCATTTAGCAGTGGTTAGCTGTAGCTAGCAGCTGTTAGCAGGAGTTAGCAGTGGTTAGCTGCAGCTATCAGCAGTTAGCAGCATTTAGCAGTGGTTAGCTGTAGCTAGCAGCTGTTAGCAGGAGTTAGCAGTGGTTAGCTGCAGCTAGCAGCTGTTAGCAGTGGTTAGCTGTAGCTAGCAGCTGTTAGCAGTGGTTAGCTGCAACTAGCAGCTGTTAGCAGTGGTTAGCTGCAGCTAGCAGCTGTTAGCAGCATTTAGCAGTGGTTAGCTGCAGCTAGCAGCTGTTAGCAGCACTGAGCTTCAGCCAAGCTAACGTTAGGTTATAGGTAACGTTATACATAGGTAAAAGTGGGCATGTTCCCACCACCTGCTGCGTTTGTTCTTTCTGCTCTTTAATGTCCATGATGGCATCCACCACCATGGACACCACAGCAGGTTTGTCCAGTTCTTGTTGTCTTGTTTCTGGACCCAGTGAAGACACACACCTGTTTAACCTGTTTGTCTCTCGTTAGTAAGGCTTGCTGATGTCGTAACATTTTACCTCCAGTTCTAAGATCCTGAACTCCAGCAGCTCATTCTGGTCTTTGACGTCCTGGATGTCAGTTTTGAGTCGCAGTTCTTCACCTTCCATCAATCGGACCTACAGAGTGTCAGAAACATGTGGAGTTAGGTGGCAGCAGAGACACTAAACTGTTACAGAAGTCATGTCTTCATTCAAATCTGTGGACTACTGGCCAGCTGGCCCTGACTGATTGTGGGTCGGTCTGGAAGGAGCCCGGGACAAAGCTTAGTAAGCAGTGAAAAACGCAGAGGTCATTTCTGATGTTGCCACCAAAAGACGTTTAAACACGAGATCCTGTTGCAGCTCTCCGGCGTGGATCTGCTGAAGGAGCCGGCAGCTCGCAGCTTCAGCTCTGGCAGCGTTCAGATGCTTCAGACACTTGAAACACGAGTGTTTGGACAGATTTGATCAGAATGGATGTAAGGTAAAATCAATTAGCATCAGAGGTTGTGATTGACATGAGGTGGGCGTGTTCTGGTCAGCTTCATTGACCACATGGTTCTGCGTGTGAAAGCAACACCACTCTTCAGGAATCTATGGATGACATCACCGGTTTTCCAGTTCTTCTTCGACAGTCTGACCGGGACCGGGTTCGTTCACCATGTCCGAGCAGCTGTGATCGGCTTGTTTAACAGCGGTGTATCATCTGAGACCTTAACAAGGAATCCAGGATTTTCTGGAGGCTCATGTGTCTGTGTAAACATGACAGGAACTAAACCGGGTTCACTTAAATAACTTCACCTTCTCCACCAGCTCCTGGTTCCTCTGGTACAACGCCTGCTTCTCCTCCACCCACTTCACATCCTGGTGCCATAGATGGATGGAAAAAGAAACAGAAAGTGCTGTCAGCAGATTGAACATGATTGCAGCTTGTACCTGCCCTCACCTGCCCTCACCAAGGAGAACCTGCGGTTCCTCCGCTGACCAGCGGGATCTGGTATCCGACCACCAGGGTCCGGAACCAGACCTGCGGTTCCTCCTCTGACCAACGGGAGCTGCTGCAGTTCCTCCACTGACCAGCGGGATCTGGTATCCGACCACCAGGGTCCGGAACCAGACCTGCGGTTCCTCCGCTGACCAGCGGGAGCTGGTGTCAGACCAACAGGGTCCGGTACCAGACCTGCGGTTCCTCCGCTGACCAGCGGGAGCTGGTGTCAGACCAACAGGGTCCGGAACCAGACCTGCGGTTCCTCCGCTGACCGACGGGATCTGGTATCCGACCACCAGGGTCCGGAACCAGACCTGCGGTTCCTCCGCTCACCACTCAGTTTCTGATCAGTGTCTTTCTCTTGTAAACCAAACTACACATCTATACACATATCTTCCAACAAACACTGATTTTTGCTGAGAGTCAAAGAAAATTGTGTCCAGCTGGAAAACCCAGCAACAAGTCGGCCTCGCACAAGTGCGGAAAACAATGAACAAACAGTTGTTCTGCATGTGATTTTTGTTGTTTTGCAAACTAAACCAGTTGAACTCTAATTCCCCTCCACGCGCCAAACAGCACTACTGCACAGACTCTCATTTGGTTCTTCCCCATCAGCAAGCACGAAGATGCTTTACTAATCAGTGCGTCATAAATAAGGATGTGAAGGTGCAGAATACTGCAGAAGTGCTAGCACCCGACACCTGGCTCTCCGAAGGGCGTCAATCCTGGAAGACTTTCAGGCCTGATTTCTCCTAAAACTAGTTGAGGGAATGCCAACATTCAAATGGTCACATCTTCTTCAAGTAATTTCAGATTTCCTTGTGTTATACATCGTTGGAACGCTTATAAACGACTCTTTCAGAATCTGTAAATACCTCAAAATGACCCTCGGGAGACCTGTTCCTGGTTTTCCCATGGCTGAACACAATTACGATTTAGGATAAATATTTTCCCTACCAATATTCTCCCCCAAGAAAAAAAACTCTTTAATTTTCTACTCTGTACTTTAGTGTTTGATCCCTTTTTTTGAGTGCTCATGTTAAAACCGATGACTTGAGTTTCCTTGTAAATATTTCGGTTGTATTTTGGAAACTGAGGATACACTCCGCCCCCTAGTGGAGGCCGCTGGTATCACATGTACAGGCTGCGTAGTCCTGAACCAAGAAACCCTCACTCAGCTGGTTGTGTGCGTGAACGCTCCCCATCGCCTGGAAAAACTGCAAGTTGTTTCAGGCCTAAAACATGTGGACAGCGGCCCTCCAGGACTGACCTGCCCAGTCCTGAGGTGATGTCACACAAAGCCCCTCCCCTTCTGGCAGGGTTAGGGTGTGGTCTGTTGTGATTGACTGCTGACTGTGAATTGTCATTATTCAGTTCTGCTCAACGCTGCTCCTTTTGGTCCATTTCATGAGCACGAACCAATCAGGAGCTGGGCACGGGAACACGTGACCTCTGTGTGACTGCTGTGTTACTGTTACCAGGCCTTGCTGCTTCAGCGCGGACTCCAGGTCTGTGATTCTGCTGTGGTACCGGCTGATTTCGGCCAGCAGCTGCTCTCTGGTCTGAAACAGGCGAAACAGAACCGGCGACCTGTCAGCATGTCTTCACAGCGCGAGGCAGAAGCTGCTCTGCGGTGCTCACCTTGATCTCCTTCTCAGCGTCGTAGTTTCCTCCACTGGTCTCTGCCAGCAGAGCGTACGCTCGCTGCAGCGCCTGGTACTCCTGCGTCAGCTGACGGTAGCGAAGCTCCGCCTCCTCACGCACACACACCTGAGAGAAACGGCCAAATGAAGCAGGAGATTTGACCTGGGCTAAATGGAGGTGGGAACATCTGAACCGCTGACTGACTTCAGTTAAGCTGTGCGTTCCGTAAACCCGGTGATAAATATTTGACACCAGCCTGCAGACCAGAACCGCGGGTCGGTTTGTGACGTCCTGTCTAACGTCAACGTCACCGCGGCAGTGTGGTGAGGAGTTCAAACACGTTTCCATGGTGATGTATTCATCTGCCATGCTTCAGGAAGAAAACAGACCAAACTCAAGTTGGCCGATTAAACTAAATAAGGAAGGAAACGAGGAGTGAAACCTCTGGAGTTCAAAACTAATACTTACTTAGATAACTATTGTAGCACAATAAAGATGGGGTTAAATCCATAAAAAACAGAATTAGTGACTTTATAAACTCACAAAGACGGGGTTTGGTTGGTTGGGATGTTTGCGCCTCGTTTCCGCTTGTTTCTGTGCAGTTGCTATTAGTTTGTGAGTCCGACTATTCCTACGCGAACCTCCGAATCTAGATCCATCGGAGCGTCAGGCTGTTTGACGGCACATGAGGTTTACGATACGAGAGGCTGCTGGTTAGAAACAGAATAAGTTTGTCTTCTATTGCAACAAACTAGTTATTAGCTTCAAACCAGCCCGTTTGAAAGAGCTGTACTTCCTCGTGCTGAACACCAGGGGGCGTGTTTTCATACAACAGTTATATACTGTATATATACACTATATATACATAGTATATAGAGCAGAATATAACAGATGCCCGGTGAGGCGCGACCTGGCTGTTATTTTTATTTATTTGTTCATTGAATTGGCCTTGTGTGAATTTTGAAACTAAACTCTGTTTACTCGTCCTTATATGTCGGTCGCCGGGCAGTTTTATGCTCATTAATGAGTGGGAGCGGCGGCGAGGTCGCACTCAGCGGTCGTTCATTAACATACACACACTAATGTTGTATGTGGTGATTGTGAATCCGAAGTAGGTTTTTAGTAAGGAAGTGACTCACGTACAGGTCTACTCGGACTTACAAAGGTTTCATTAATGAGACCCACTGAGTCTTCGACTCTGAGTCCTTCACCTTGGGTCTTTGCATTTAAGATGTAAAAGTTGATTTTACTATCATCATCAAGGAGGTTTGGATTCTAGATTCTTCATCAGGAAACTGATCAGGACGCAGTAATGACAACATTTGTGTACTTTTTTTGAGTGTTTACCTCCTCTGGTTCAGTGTCTGGAGTTCTGTCCGTGTGAAAGGACAACGAGGATCCGTCAGAGTCCACTGATGCCTCTTCATCGTAGCCATAAAACGTTTCTATGACCTGCACACAACCAGAAGAGTACTGAATGCCCCTGGTGGTGGTACCCCCGGTGGTAGTACCCCCGGTTGTGGTACCCCGCCGTGATGGTACCCCTTGTGGTAGTACCCCCAGGGATGGTACACCTGGCAGTAGTACCCCCGGTGGTAGTACCCCCGGTGATGGTACCCCTTGTGGTAGTACCCCCGGTGGTAGTACCCCCGGTGGTAGTACCTTCGGTGGTAGTACCCCCGGTCGTGGTACCCCAGGCGGTAGTACCCCCGGTCGTGGTACCCCCGGTGGTAGTACCCCCGGTGGTAGTACCCCCGGTGGTAGTACCCCCGGTTGTGGTACCCCGCCGTGATGGTACCCCTTGTGGTAGTACCCCCAGGGATGGTACACCTGGCAGTAGTACCCCCGGTGGTAGTACCCCCGGTGATGGTACCCCTTGTGGTAGTACCCCCGGTGGTAGTACCCCCGGCTGTGGTACCTTCGGTGGTAGTACCCCCGGCTGTGGTACCTTCGGTGGTAGTACCCCCGGTCGTGGTACCCCAGGCGGTAGTACCCCTGGTGGTAGTACCCCCGGGGGTAGTACCCCCGGTCGTGGTACCCCCGGTCGTGGTACCCCCGGTGGTAGTACCCCCCGGTGGTAGTACCCCCGGCGGTAGTACCCCCGGTGGTAGTACCCCCGGCGGTAGTACCCCCGGTCGTGGTACCGCTGGCGGTAGTACCCCTGGTGGTAGTACCCCCGGTCGTGGTACCCCCGGCGGTAGTACCCCCGGTGGTAGTACCCCCGGTCGTGGTACCGCTGGCGGTAGTACCCCCGGTGGTAACTGGAGCATGTTGACGCAGCTGTTGTCTTACCCTGCAGGCTCTGAACGTTCTCTTCCTCCTCAACGACTCCTGACGTCTGTATCTCAGTAGCATGTCTCTCTCCTGAGAACACACACAAAAACCTCGTCTAATCTCAGTGGGCAGAACCTTTCAGCAGAAACATCTCATGTCCACTGTTGGCCATGACGGTGGAGGGGTGGTGGTTTGGGCTTGCTGGCTAAACAGCTGCGTAATACTTACAATAACATTCTTTACGTAACCTGCCGTCTCCAGAGCCTTAAAGATAAACACAATATTCATTTGAATGAAGGGTAGTACACCACTTTCAGTAGTACCAGTATTATCAGTGGTACCAGAAGTATCAGTGGTACCAGTGATATCAGTGGTACCAGTGGTACCAGTGGTACCGGTAGTATTAGTGGTATCAGTAGTATCAGTGGTACTGGTAGTATCAGTGGTACCAGTGATATCAGTGGTACCAGAAGTATCAGTGGTACCGGTGGTATCGGTGGTACCAGTGGTACCGGTAGTATCAGTGGTATCAGTAGTATCAGTGGTACTGGTAGTATCAGTGGTACCAGTGATATCAGTGGTACCAGAAGTATCAGTGGTACCGGTGGTACCAGTGGTACCAGTGGTACCGGTAGTATCAGTGGTATCAGTAGTATCAGTGGTACTGGTAGTATCAGTAGTACCAGTATTATCAGTGGTACCAGAAGTATCAGTGGTACCAGTGATATTAGTGGTACCAGTGGTACCAGTGGTACCGGTAGTATCAGTGGTACCGGTGGTACCAGTGGTACCAGTGGTACCGGTAGTATCAGTGGTATCAGTAGTATCAGTGGTACTGGTAGTATCAGTAGTACCAGTATTATCAGTGGTACCAGAAGTATCAGTGGTACCAGTGATATCAGTGGTACCAGTGGTACCGGTAGTATCAGTGGTATCAGTAGTATCAGTGGTACTGGTAGTATCAGTGGTACCAGTGATATCAGTGGTACCAGAAGTATCAGTGGTACCGGTAGTATCGGTGGTATCAGTGGTATCAGTAGTATCAGTGGTACCAGTGGTACCGGTAGTATCAGTAGTATCAGTAGTACCAGTGGTACCAGAAGTATCAGTGGTACCAGAAGTTTCAGTGGTACCAGTGGTACCGGTAATATAAGTGATACCAATGGTACCAGTGGTATCAGTGGTACCGGTAATATCAGTGGTAACGGAAGTACCAGTGGTACCGTAAGTTTCAGTACCTTGGATAGGTCGTCAATGATGTGTTGCTGTTCCACCACTTGTAACCGCAGAAACTCCATCTCCCTCTCATCTTGGCTGTAACCATGGTAACTGGTGGAGTGGCTGCGGTCCAGGTCGTTTAATGAACTCGGCCTCCTCTGTGGACGATAACAAATGCTGCTGTTACCATGGTAACACCCGAGTCCTCCTATTGCTCAGCGGTGAAAGGATCATCCTGTCCGGGGAGACTTTTGTTTGTTCATAAACGCTCCTCTTTGGAAGGATCAAACACTCGTAAGTTATGAACACGAACACCGAGTTTTAAATGTCGTTGGAAATTGGAGCAGCTGAAACCTTGTAAAACTGCCCACGGTGATGGAGTCATCAGTAGCACTACTGCTCAAATCCAGGCTGACTGATACAAACTCAGCTGATGCTGGTGGGTCTGAACATACAAACCCAAATGACTCATCAAAATTCAGTGGGTCTTTAAAGGTTTAATAAAATACTGCTAGTTGTTACCGTAGCTGCCACATAAGCATCCTAGCGCCATCTGAAAAAAAATGTTTAAAAAGTTTTTTATAAACTTTAAATTTTGTAAAAGAGCTTGGAAACGGACTTAAAGAACGTTAATACTTTACATTAAAAAAGTCCCAAATTTGAAAGAGAAAACCCAGTAATGCTACTACTTTACCGTGTCTCATGATTCACTGAAGCGTGAAAGCTCTTCTTCAGAAAATCTGACTCTTTGGAATCTGTCTGTCCAGCTAAACGGTCCGTCTGGAGTCGTGTTTGTGAACGTCTACAGGACTTTAAAACACATTCAAACCTTTTCAGGGATTTCATTGACCTGCTGAAGTGATAAAATACCCTTTTTAAGGACAACTCAACTGAAACCTTCAACCAGGTCCACTCTAGCACCTCCACTCTGCCCTGTAACTCAGTAAATGAACTTCCTGCTCCTTTTCAAACATGTCAAGACTGCTGCTGCTACCAAAAATGTGTCTCTGGCATTCCTTGTTAGGATTGTTCAAGCATGTCTGTTAGTTGCTACCATGTTCCAAATGAAGACGTTTTGAATTGCATTTTAATTGAATTGAACTTCTAGATGAGGTCCACTCTATAATTTCAGAAATCATTGGTTCCATTGCATCCACTGAGGTGAGGGTTGTCTCTGGTAAGAGGACATCTCCGTGGAGAAACGTCCACCAGTAAGAAGTGAAATGAGCGAGTGTTGAAAAGCCGAATGAAGGTGGTGAAAGACCGGACTCCAGGGTCACTACGGCATCTATAACGAGAGACTTCACAGATATAATTTACAACTGAGGAATGCAAATGAATCCTTCTTTTCTGAACCATCTACAAAAACATCAATTACAGTCGTGCCTTGTTTGCTGCTGTGGGCAGGTTGACAAACCCTCCTGTGTCAGCAGCATCTGAACTCCAGTCCACAAAGACCTGCAATCAAATTCAAACTTTTTACTGAGAAAATCTAGAAGATCAAACCTGTTGGAACTTTGGAACCCTCAGTTCCTGCAAATCAAGGATCAAAACTAATCTGTTTACAGTTGCTTTGATTGAATTATTTAAATCCTTCTGAATTTTAGATTTAAACGTTAATTTCAGTACTAAACTGTAACTCTAGTTTAAGTCTTGTCGTTATTCTGCCACTGCAATGGAACCCTTTTTTTTTTTCTCTTTACGCTTCACATTATTATTATGTAAAGCACCTTCAATTATGTTGTTGCTGTAATGTGCTACAAATAAAATCGCTTTGCCAAAAATAGCAATAATAATAAAAATATAAATAATATTAAAATAGAATTCATGGGACCCCTTGTGTGATCTGTTTACTCTGCATATATGAAGCTTTGGGAATAACCCCAAGCTGATGAGGTTCTGTCCTCCTCTAGAGAACTTCCTGTAACATTATGAGACTCCTGACCTCTAGTGACCTCTGCTGGTGACAACGAGTTACTGAACCTGCTTCTGCATCTGCAAATTAGACTCATAAACTCATGCCGGGTTGACCGGGATAATCAGCATGCAGAGGTGTTGCTAAGGAGGTGTTTGAGTTACCATAGTTACCATCTCCAGGTTCTCCTGGGTAACAAAGCGAAGCTTGTTGTCAAGGCGTCGCACAGCGAGAGCCAGCTCTTCGTTCTTCCTGCTCAGGCGCTTGTTTTTATCCAGAAGAGGAAGAAACTGACTCTCAGCCTCTCTGAGACGCTTCAGCTGCAGAAGAAGAACATCAGCAAGGTGAAATGGTGAGATGTCTTTTCAAACATGTCTGTGGTCTCGTATGTTGGACAGTTACAGTCGATGCCCACTAAAACCACCAGAAACCAGCTGTGGTTTCCGTTGAAACTGGTGTTGTGTCAGGGTCATGGTTACCAGTTCATTGCGTTCTTCGGATAGCAGAGCATTTCGATCTTCAAGCTTCCGAACAACAGCGCTGAGCTCAGCGATCTTCAGCTGGAACCTCCGAACGTCGCGGTCCTCCTGAGACTGCACACAAAACAAGCTTGTGGGTCCAAAGAACACTTCAGGAGGCCAGAGGACATGGAGGCCAGGAGCCAGAAACCAGAAACCAGAAACCAGAAACCATGGTATGAGAACTGCTGTTTGCCACATTGAATGAACTTCAATTAATGTTGAAATTTCACATTTCTTCATCTTTTAAAGGCCAGACTCTTTCTGGTTACGTGACCTTAAGTCATTTGCAAAAGTTGGTACCATCCCATAAAACCTACATTTTTATGTAAAAGTTTAATCAAAAGGAAAAAAAATCACACAAGTTTGTAGCAAAAACAAGCGGATTGGAGTTGTTTTACAGTCCAGGTCCTGCAGCTGACCATAACTCCGCCACCGCCGTGCCCGACACGAGGTGCTCTGCTGACATGGACGTGGACATTAGGGCCAAACATGGCCACTTTAGCTAATTCTTTGTCTTTTGTGTACAAACAACGTGACAAAAGTCCTCTGACTGCAGCGGGCTGTGGTCTACGACAAAAACAACCTCGGACGAATGACCTTGTAGAACCATGTTTACTGTGCCAATGCAGAAAAAGATTAAACATTTACAAAAATATAATAATAATCTATGTGAGTAAAAATTTGAAATTTTATGTGGAAAAAGTTGGAAGTTTGCAAGACAAAAGTCATCATTTAAAAAAAAGTTCATGAAAGTTGAAAGTGTCAAGAGGAAACTGTCCAATTATAAATAAAAAGTTGTAGTTTTACCAGAAAAGTCTTAATATTACATGAAAAACGTATATAATGAGTTGTAAGTGTTCATGAAGTCCATCTGTCCATCTTCTTCTGCTTATCCAGAGTCGGGTTGGGGCAGTAGCCTAAGCAGGAAAGCCCAGACTTCCCTCACCCACTTTGTCCAACTCCTCAGGGGGAATCCTTGGGTCTTCCCCGGGTCTCCTCTCAGTGGGAGGTGTCCAGAAACCCTCACCAAGTAGGCATCTGGGAGCCACTGCTCCTCTCAATGCGGCGGAGCAGTAGCTGTAGTCGGCTGCCTCCCGGATGAACTCTCTGAGGGAGAGCCTGGCCACCCTGCGGAGGAAAATTGTTTCTGCCGCTTGTATCTGCGGTCTCATACTTTCGGTCACTACCCACAGCTCGTGACCAGATGCAAAGTCCACGTCCTCCAGCAGGGTCCTGAAGGGGTCATGGGAGACTACATGTGCTTTGTGAATGTGGCGAAGGCGTTAACCGTGTCCTTCAGGGACTCCTGTGGGGGGTTCTCTGAGAGTGCAGTGTACCAGACCCCCATATACGGGCTGTCCGGTCCCTGTACGTCCGGTTTCAGAGCTCGGCCCATATTGCCGGCAGTAGGTTGGACTCGTTTCCTTTGATGGTTGGACTCTGCTGTCTTTGTTACCGATTCTGTTCATGACTTTTATGGACAGAATTTCTCATTTCTACAGGGGTCCGGTTTGGTGACCATTTGCAGATGAAGAACAACATTTCAATAAAATTTACATTTTAAAAAGAAAAGTAATTTTACAAAGACAAAATCACAATTTTTTTAAAAAATGGATTAACAAGAAAAACACTGAACAGCCCCAGACCATCGTCTCTCCATCCTGGACTGGAGGTGTTCCTGATCAAATGTCTCGTTTAGGGTTTCCTCCAAACATGGTTCTAGACATTCAGACCAAACATCTCCACTTTGTCTCATGGGTCCAGAGGACATTGCTCCAGAGGTGAACCTCAGTCGTGCTTCCATGTTCTTGTTCTTCGGCCAACTCTCCAAACAAACTGGGGTTGGTAACGTTTGAGCACAACTGTAAGTCACCGTACTCCTGATTGATCTTGTGTTTTTGGGTGGGAGGAACAGCTAATCTGATTGTTAGGAAACCAGTTAGAACTCACAACCATCCAAAAACAAGAAAACACCAGCAACAAATGAGAGGAGACTGTTTCTCATGCATTGTAAACATGCGGGAAGAGGCGGGGCTTACAATATGAGGAGCATTGTTAGGGGTGAGGTTAGTGGCTGGGTAGTTTAGTCCCGCCCTCTGTGCATCTCTCAGGGCTGCGATTTGCTGCTCCGCAGCCTGAGTCTGCAGCTGGAGGCGGTGGGCGTGGCCGGCCTGAAGCCCCAGGGCTTTATCCAAAACACTGACAGCTCTGTCCTTCAGCTTTATCTCATCCATCTGCACACAGATGGGTGAGACACAGACAGGTGGGAAACAGACGGGTGGGAGACAGACGGGTGGGAGACAGACAGGTAACAGAAGACGGGTGAGAGACAGACGAGTGGGAAACAAACGTGTAGGAGACAGACAGATGGGAGACAGATGGGTGGGTGACGGACAGGTAACAGAAGACAGGTGAGAGACAGATGGGTGGGTGACAGACGGGTGGGTGACAGACGGGTGGGAGGCAGACGGGTGGGAGACAGACGGGTGGGAGACAGACGGGTGGGAGACAGACGGGTGGGAGACAGACAGGTAACAGAAGACGGGTGAGAGACAGACGAGTGGGAAACAAACGTGTAGGAGACAGACAGGTGGGAGACAGATGGGTGGGTGACAGACAGGTAACAGAAGACAGGTGAGAGACAGATGGGTGGGTGACAGACGGGTGGGTGACAGACGGGTGGGAGGCAGACGGGTGGGAGACAGACGGGTGGGAGACAGACAGGTAACAGAAGACGGGTGGGAGACAGGTAACAGAAGACAGGTGAGAGACAGATGGGTGGGAGACATACAGGTGGGAGACAGACAGGTAACAGAAGACGGGTGAGAGACAGACGAGTGGGAAACAAACGTGTAGGAGACAGACAGGTGGGAGACAGATGGGTGGGTGACAGACAGGTAACAGAAGACAGGTGAGAGACAGATGGGTGGGTGACAGACGGGTGGGAGGCAGACGGGTGGGAGACAGACAGGTGGGAGACAGACAGGTGGGAAACAGACAGGTGGGAGACAGACAGGTAACAGAAGACGGGTGGGAGACAGGTAACAGAAGACAGGTGAGAGACAGATAGGTGGGTGACAGACGGGTGAGAGACAGACGGGTCGGAGGCAGACGGGTCACAGACAGACGGGTAACAGACAGACGGGTGGGAGACAACAGGTGAGGGACAGACAGATTGGTTAGTTATCAGAGATCATCCATATCTTTAAATGCAGACAATCAGACAAACAGCTGAGGGGCGGGGTTACTAAGACAGGCAGTTTAGACAGACAAGTGAAGGGCAGGGCTATTCAGACAAACAGCACGGGGGCGGAGTCAGAATCCCATTCCTTGTGGATGAAAGCTGATTAGTGCATGTTAAGATGTCATGTATCTAATGTGGACTGAACAGGGAGGAACAGAACACACACCGAGGTGGCTGAAAGTCGGCAGTCTGTTACGCATAATATCAGGAATTACTTTAGCAGGTGTCTATCCGATAAAGCTGTCACTAAATTCTTCCTGCGGTGGAACATATTAGATTTTGTTTTATTGATTCATTCCAGACACGTTGTGTAAAGCAAAACAACGTTACCCTAGTATGAATCTATAAATAAATAAATAAACACACACACACACACACACACACACACACACACACACACACACACACACACACACACACACACACACACACACATTTGGACATACAGAGCTCCCTGAAAATAAATCTATATAGATAAATGGATCTGTTATAAATTTATGTACACAAAGTAAATAAATCTATACAGCTGTTTTTCTTGTGTTATATACTTTTATAAGGTTATCCCACTCTTTTAACCCTGTCATATTTTGAGTAAAACATCCTAAAAATCATCTTATCATGTAGTGAGTCTTAGTTTTAGGCAAATACAACCTCAAATGAGTCTTGTTTTAGATAACCACCTTGTTATTTATTTAACAAATGAAACCTGAAAGCGGCAGCACGGTGGTTGGTGGTCGGCTCTGTTGCCTCACAGCTGGAAGGTTCCAGGTCCGAACGTTTCTGTGTGGAGTTGGCATGTTCTCCCTGTGTCCCGGGTACTCCGGCTGATTGGTGACTTCAGATGGACCCTAGTGAGTGTGAGCATGTATGGTTGTTTGTCTCTACGTGGCCTGTGATGGACTGGCGACCTGTCCAGGGTGGACCCCTGCCTCTCGCCCGAAGGTGGTTGGGTTGGGCTCCAGCAGACCCCCGTGACCCTAATGGGGGTCAGCGGGCATAGATAATTGATGGGAAACAAAAAGAGGGGAAAACATTTTTTATTGGAAACAC
>CM026218.1:25108438-25123438 GCA_014839995.1 Xenentodon cancila
CCACCTCAGTGTCTGCTGTCTACACCTGTTTAGATAGTGGTCTCTGTAGTCCACCAACTAACCAGGTACCAGTCTGGTGGACAGAAAACTCCCAGTTCTCCAGGTAACAGATAATTATACTGATGGATCTGGTCTTTGGTACCTTTGACGGTGTGTCTGTCTCTCTTCTCTCTAGTTCCTGCTCTGGTCTTCAGCAGGAGGGTCCCCCCTTATGATCCAGGTCCTGGTCCAGGTTTCTTCCCTCTTAAAGGGGAGTTTTTACTTGTTTATGTAATAATTGATCAGGGTCGAGTTCTGGTCTCTGGAAAGATCCTGGAGACAACTTGTGTTGTAATAGATGCTACACAAATAAAATTGATTTATTACTTTTTTAAGCTTTTTTATTATAAAGTATTACTTTTTACTGGATCTAGTTAAATGTATGTAAAGTTCTAATGTTCTGTCTTGTATTTTCATCTGAGGTTGTATTTGTTTGGCACTAAAACCGCTATCACAGGGGCGGATCTACAGGGGGCCCCCCTGATGTAAAGCCTTGCCCCTCCACTACCATCCGTTGATTTTTATTATGTTTTTATACGTAATCAATAGATTAATGAGGAGCGCCAACTTCTCTTCAACAAGAGCAACTTTCTGGGGGTTTTGGGGGGTTTCGGGGTCCTGACCTTGTTCTTCTCCTGCTGCAGCTCGATCTGGATGTCGGTGAGTTTGGCTCTCAGCTCCTCATTGGCTGCCTGAAGGGATGCCATGGCATCTGGTCTTTCTCCCTTGCCCCGCGCCACCCCTGCTCCTCGCTTGGACATGACCGCCAACGGTGGGCTCCGCCCCCTCAGAGAGCTAGGTCCTGCCTACATTTGCACCTGCGCACATGCACATCCAGATCTAAATGGTTCACCTGAGTGAAACCGCTGACATGACTGATGGACAGGTGACCGCATGCAGACATGGCTGTTTCCATGGAAACGGCGTTAACATGCTTCAGTAGCTGTCATCACACTATCAAACACACACTGCTGGCTGAGGCCTGACTGGACACACACAGACTCATGGATGAATCACTTACCGTCCAATAGGAAGCTTCGGAGGCCACATATCTGAGCGTGTGCGTGTGCGTGCGTGCATGTGTGTGTCAGGACATTAGCCTCCTCTCCATGACATGCTATCACTAAATAGCTTCACTGCAGCTCAGAGTGTGTGTGTGTGTTTGTGTGTGTGTGTTGCCAGCATCACCCTCCCTCCCCCGTCTCGCTGCCTGCCTGAACACCCTCCTGTCCGTCCGTCCGTCTGCAGCAGTTTAACTCTCGTCAGTCCTTTAACCCTTGAATCCTATCTGAGTGTTGGAGTGTGTCGGTGCTGCTAGCATCCCAGCATCCTCTGGTGGCGTCATCTCCTCCCTCTCTTCCCTCTCCTCCCAGCATCCTTCAACCTGCAGCGGATCCACCTCAGCTTTGTCTACCTCTGGTGGCCGTCTGCTGTCACTACACCAAATAAGGAACGCACCATGTAACTTTTTTACCTTAAAATTATGACTTCATACCACAATATCCATCCATCCCTCTGTCCTTCCATCCATCCATTTCATCATGGATGGACGGCTCATCCACCCTCCACCTCCTCACCACTGGCAGCTCACCTGGCTGGCCTTTGAAGAAGCTCTGAGTAGGTTCGCGGTCCAGCTGTAGACTGTAAAAGTGGACAAACTCTCTGTGACATCGCTCACATGTTTCTGTGGTGTTGAAGGATAACCTTTCATGGTTCTGGACGGCGGCATATTAGCAGGACTGGTCTCCAGCCCATGTGACTGTAGTCAGCCGCAGCCATAGATGCCAGCGTCAAACAGGTCCAGAAACGGACTGATACGCTCCACCTTACCTCAGTTAGCACCAGAGAGCTGAGGAAGCTCAGTTCCTCTGCTCCAGATCCTGCAGTTCCTTCTTTGACCACTATGGTCTGAATCCAACAGTGAGTTCATCTCCATTAACCTTCATGATGAAATGTTCAACTTTACAGCAGAAATAAACATTTTCGCTTTCTGGTACAAAAACTGCTGGGGCCCCTGTACCTAGATTTCACATCCATGATGACTGTACAGGGAAGTTTTATGTACTTTATCAGGTAGAATTATATAAAGCAATAAATGTATATTTAGGTCAGCACTGTCGCCTCACAGCAAGAAAGTTCCTGGTTTGATTCCCGGCCCGGTGGGTCTTTCTGTGTGGATTTTGTAAGTTCTCCCCGTGCTTGCGTGGGTTCCCTCCGGGTACTCCGGCTTCCTCCCACAGTCCAGGGTAGGTTAATTGATCATAATAAATTTGCCCGTAGGTGTGAATGTGGGTGTGCACGATTGTCTGTCTTTGTATGTGGCCTTGTGATGGACTGGCGACCTGTAACATGTAAGAGTGGAGGTAGCGGAGCACAGGTAGACTACATCCTTTATCGATGGAGAGTGGAGAGTGCAGAGCAACAGCAGGACAGAATGTAGCTAAACAGCACCACACGGTGGTGACCTCGGTGGTCTTGAGAGGGGGATCGTTGGTTATGTTGGTAAAAGTGGAGGAAAAGAGTTTGAGGCCAGTTTTTATAAAACGGGGTATCAATGAGCATCAGCAAACACAACTGATCTGAGGTGGGAATATCCCAGCATCTGTAGCATGGCACCAGTGAAAAAGAAGCTTCCAACGTGTGATGTCATGGGACCAGAAGACTTCGACAACAGTCTGCACGCCTGCTGACGACTTCGTCACCGAGGGTTTGTGATTAGCAGCACCCGGCTGCAAATCATAAATCCTAAAGAAGTTGTAAAGGGGCACTTAGTATTGATCTATCCCTTTTTTTGGCTTCTTCTTGGGATTTAAGCAAGTTGTATTGTGCTGTTTCTTTGTTGCTTTATCTTTTATATGATAAATAAAATAACTTAGCATTTCAACTATTAATAATAATACGGTGTTTAATACTTATTTGTAATAAGACATATAGACAAGCCTTCTGTGGTCGCTCCAACAGGAACTGTGCTTCACACTTTGGTTACATCATCTGCATCAAAAAGTCAACATTGTCAATTTAAAAAAGAAAGATAAAAACAAAAAAACACAAGTGCTTTCTGAAATGTGCAAATCAAAGTAATACTGACAATAAAACAAAAACAGAAACAGGCTGAAATGAGTCACAGTATAAAACTCTGTACCGTGAAAATACTGAAGTTCATGCTGCAGGAGAGACCGGTGCCAGCAGGGGGCGCCCTTTCTCAGAAAACACCAAGACTTCCTCCACAGTCGGAAGTCCAACTGCATGAAGCATCAACGCAACAAAATCTGCAGTTTGTTCATTTAACTAATGGTGCCAATATTTGAAATTATGGCTTCAACAGTGCAAAAAGCTCCAAAGTCCAATAGGGTCCATCTGGTTCCACTCACTAGTTGGTCCACTCTGGTGCACTGTAACCCATTTTGATCCACATGTATCTATTGGGACCAACTCTAATGCAGTGTAACCCACTGTGATCTGATGTGTTCCACAGGGATCTAGTGTGAGATCCACTGTAAGTGATAATAAGCCACTTTGATCAACAAGGGGCTTTAGATGTCCACTGTGGCGCATTGATCCACTATGATCTACTGTAATTCACAATGATCCATGAGGTTCCACTGTTATCTGCAAGAATTGAGAATGATTCATTGTCAATTGAAGGGATCTACTGGAAACCCACCTCATCCAATCTGGTGTGCTGTACTCAACTGTGATTAATTGTGATCTACATAGTTTGACCAAAGATTCTGGCACGCTATTTTCTATTGAGATCTCCTATAAAATACTGTGACCTACAGGGTCTTCAGGGTCCACTGTGGTACACTCAGTCCTTTGTGATCTACTATATCCTGTGATATCCCTATGGAACCCTGTGAATCTCAGCAATCTCTGTGGACCATACTATAGCATGATTGAAAATATTGTGCCTAAGTGGATTCTGCTGGATCCCATTAGATCTGGTATGATCAACAGGCATCTACTGCAATCTACTGCTAAAAGGAATGTAGTGGGATCAACTGTGATCCTCCACAATCATCCGTGCACTTTACTGTATTCGACCAACTCTGCTCTACTGAGATCCACATTGGTGCACTACATTTCATTGTCATCTACAATTATCAACACTGTGATCAGTAGGGATCTACTGGCATCTAGTGTGATTTACAGGGAACTAAATTGATCTATTGTATTTAGTGGGGCTTACTGAGGTCAATTGGGATTCTTTGGGATCAACTCTGAGCCATCAGAATCCACAGTGATGCAAAGCAATTCACAGAGAAGATATTATGACCCACTGTGATCCATCCTGATCTGTTGAAATCTATTTTAATTCAAAGATATCTACTAGAATCCAGTGGCATCTTCTCAATCCACTGTGACATATCGGGATTCACAGTAATCAACCGTGGTCCACTGTAGTAACCCAGGATGCATTGCTGTCCACTGTGATCCACCTTGAACGGACCCTGATCTCCACACAGCTGTCCCCTCCACCTGTGGTACCTCAGGATGTTTGCTACCATAGAAACCCTGAGCGTGACTCCTGTTGCCACAGTGACAGAAGAACCGGTACTTGGGGATTTAGGCCCCTTCGACGTCAACATGAGAGAACTTCTCTCCTCCTTCATAGATGAACAAACACTGCCTTTGGATCAGAGAAATAAATTAAATCTTTTTGGTCTCAGTTTTTTGGCACAGTGTCATTATCAGGAAATTTTCCAAAGACTCGAGTCCTGGTTCTGGTCCTTGTCCTGGCTTGGTTGAACATTTGTTCTGTTGGTTTCTTACAAACCGTCTGCTGACAAAAATGAAGATTTCATCAAAGAATTCCAGAAAACTTGAGGATTGAGAGTGAAGAACTTGAGTTTTGTTTCCGACGTACCGGGTCTTCATTTTGACATGACAGTGAGAGTTTAGACCTCATTTTGTAGGTTTTTCATGGAAGTTTGCAAGTTTATTAACAAAGACCAAAAATAAAATCTTTGAGAAATTGCAAATTTGTCTTTTTTACATTTTTTAATTTAAAAATATTTAGTTTTTTCTTTGCAAATTAGAAAGTTGATAACTTCAGAAGTTTTTAGTTTTTTTTGTTACACAAATTTGCTTATTTTTACTTGTGAGTTCTGAGGTGACAGTTTAAGCTTTACACGCTTTTTCATGCAAATGTTTAATCTTGTGAATTAAAACAGGAAACTGAGGGTTTTTTTTCTGAGGACGTAGTTTCTCTTTCAAAGTTTCTATTATTTTTTTTATTCTGCTAGTTTTTAGGTTACAATAATCTTGGTCTCTCTTGAAGATTTGCTCATTTATGTTGAGAAATTTTGAGGTTTCCTTCACAAATTTGGACATTTATAAACACCACAATATCTTCTTTGTTATGTTTCTTATGAAGTGGGAACTTTTGGGAGTTTTTGCTGCAAATTCACAAGTTTATTTAACTTTTAACAGGCTGATCTATTTAAAGTTCTATTTAAAGTCTAGTTTTATCAACAATTTCTCTTTTTTAACATTATGTTGTCAATTTATATATATCTATATATCTATATATATATATATATATATATATATATATATATATATATCTGTATATAGTTTAATTTAATTCTTTAAATGTAAATAATAAGATATATTTTAAAATGTGTGAGTTTATACAGGCAGATCCTGTCTAAACTCCCAAATGTTTAAAGAAACCTTGATTTTTTTCTTTTCTACTGAAATAAACGGTTTTTAGTTCGGTTCTAGTTTCCTAGTTTAGATGTTTTACTAGATTCACTTGAATTTGAACATTAGATTCCCAAATCTGTTTGAAACGAGATCATCTTTTTTATCTCATAATCCTGAACATTGCTGTCATAGTTACTAAAGTAATCAGGATAGATTATAATAAGAACCATGTTTAGTCTTAACAAAACACATTTCTTCAGAGCCAGATAGTCATAAAAACATAAAATAAAAGGACAAATGTCGATGTCAAAGTTCTCATAAATAAGAATTTTTTGATGAAGTCTGTAACAATAATGTCGTTTCCTCATAAAACATTTTTGGTTTTACTGAAAACTGAAGGTACAAGCTGATCTGAGGTCAGTGTGCTGCCACCGTCTGGCAGAACCACGTCACTGCAGGACCTGGCAGCTCTTTTTCCTGCTCCTCCCCCAGCTCCTCCTCCTCTACAGGCAGATGTTGATCTGCTTGGCCAGCTCTCGGTCGAGGTCGTGGATCAGCGTGTCGAAGTCCTTCAGGCTGAGTCGACAGTTGAATGGAGCGTCGAAATCCATGAACTCGTCCACACACAAGCCACCTACTCCTCCTGATGACCACGCCCCCTTTTGCTCCTCCTCTTCATCACCGCTCCCTGGAACACCAAGAATGAATGGGTGGAGTCAGGAGGATCAACATAGATGAGTCATGAAGTGAAAGTATTAACGCCTCTGCAGGTTTTACTTCTGGTTCTTAGTGTAAAAAACGCAGCATGACGAACGGAAGTCCTGTCAGCAGTTCTGCCCCACGACTCAGGGGAGCTACCTTTAGCAGTAACTTGAACTTGACGATCTAAAAGCTGTGGTTACCTCCCTCGCTCTCGCTTCCCGCCACCTCGTCATAGTCGGCTTCCTGTCTGGACAGAAGCTCCCGCCCACACACGCTCCAGTCTCCGGCATACCGGTTGATTGGCGGGGGACTCTCCAGCCGCGTCACACCGCCACGCCCTCGACGCGACACCACCACCTCCTCCTCTGCATTTGGAGGAAGAGCCAGTCGCAGGACAGGGCGCCGGTGGCCCAGGGGATTATGGGTAAGAGAAGGGGAGGAGGGAGGGGAGGAGTCGGTTTGGTGGTCAGTTGGGATTCGATGGGCCGGCACTGATGGGGATGATACAAAAACAGAATGAAAATCTGATCCGCGTGTTGTGTTGGTGTTTGTGGGAGGAGCTTCCAGCTCCCGTCTCACCTGGCCACAGCTGCAGCAGATAGTGCAGCGCCTCGATGTGACGTTTGAAATCCACGGCGCTCGCCATCTCCTCACCCGGACCCTTCCCCACTCCTCTTCCCGTCCTCCCTGCTCGCCCCCCCTCGTCCTCCTGCCCTCCAGGCCTCCTGGGTTGGAGTGAGGAGCACCGGGCCGAAGCAGACAGCCAAGTTCTGGTGGGTCATCCTGTTGCAGGAGCTGAAGGACGCCACCAGACTGAGGTGGTCCAGCAGGAGGGACAGCGTGGCCTGGACAGAGGACGCCAGCGTGGAGAGTTAACGCTGCTGGAGGGAGCGGATCATCAATAATCATCAAAACGATCACATTTCAATCACGTCCTCTCAGAGGACTCCACAAGATTCAAGGTGTCGCTCGGCCTCTGCGCCCAGCAGCAAACCCAGCAGAAACAGCTCGTATCCATGTTCAAGCACGGCGGCGGAGGTGTGATGGCCCGCATGACTTTTTGCAAAACTTTGTAAGTTAAGGAGAACTTTTTTTCTCATAAAAATCTGCCTTTTTAACTAATATTTTTTTTCTTCCCATGGTAAAAATTATTTCTCTAAAAAAACTTTAAATTTATAAGTTTTTACTTGTAAATTCAGACTTTTTCATGTGAGATTAAACCTGTGAAGGACTAAAGCAGGTTAGAGTGTTTTGGATGTGACTGTAGAAGCGGTGGGTGGAGTATTAGAGGCAGCAGACTGCCGCCACCTCGTTACCCTCTCTGGAGGCGGCAGGCAGGACAGCAGTTCTACGGTGCTCTGGTCCAGCTGCCGGTCTGGGGTCACAGGTCCGGTAGGTGGCGGTCGTAGCGTCATGGCCTCTCGGACCACCTCGTACAGAGTCCTGGTGATGAGGGGGGACGGCAGCTCTCGCAGGTAGTCCTTCAGGATACCTGAGAAGACCAGGGACAAAGTACCACAGGATGACTGGGTTCAGGTCTACAAACTGGTCCTGACCACTGACTGACCACTCTGCAGCTTTGTCTCAACTCCAGACCCGTCTTCTCAAGTTGAGTCATTTACGTTTGTCTTTCATGTCAATAATAATGCCATCGAGACTCTGAAGGTGAAGACTGAACTCCGACGTCGCTGCAACAACCTCGTCCTGCACCTTCATGGTTCTAAGTTCAGAACTTCACCGGGTCCAGATCTATGTCCATGATGATATCTACCTCCTTGTCCATGTCCAAGTACAGATTCATGTTCAGGTCCAGGTCCACAGCCTAGTGCAAGTCCCAGTCTTAGTCTAGCTTCAGGTCCAACTCCATTTCCAAGTCCCAGGTCTAGTTCTAATCCAGTGCCATGTCCATGTCCCAGTCCACGTTCTAGTCCTAATCCAGGTTCCAGGACCCAGTTCTAGTCCTAGTCAGGATCCCTGGCCCAGTCGTGTGGTCAGCTGTGTGTTACTGACCTGTAATGACGTTGATGTCGGGGTACAGGTCTTCGGACAGACTCACGGCTGAACTGTTCCTCTCGAACCAGTCTCGGAGCTCCTTCTTGACTGCCGCAGACCCACAGAGTCTGTAGAGACCGACCACCTGACACACATCCACCATGTTAGCTCATGATAGCCCTGACCACCATCTGCTAGTGGAAGATGCCAAATGATGTCTGTGATGTTTCTGGTGCAACCTTCAGGCCTCGTCGCTCTATCTCCGTCACCGTCTTCTGGATCAGCAGCGGGACCGGAGATGCCGATTGTTCTTTGTCCACCAGGTGGTGCAGTTCCACGCCAAACACATTAGCGGGAGTCGCTGCGTCCCTGCTGGGCTGCAGACACAAACATCTGCGGGTGAGTTTTCTCTCAACATCTGCATTTGGAGGAGGACTATTTCAGGTACCTGCGTGTCCCATTTCTCCTGCAGAGACAGTTTGAGGAACAGAAGTCCTCTGGGCTCCAGCTTCACGCAGAGCTGCTGACTTCGACTCCCTGAGACAGAAAACATCGATGTTTCAGCAACACCAGCAGGCACCAACGTTCCTTCAACTAAACGATAAAAGAACGAGTAAAGAACCTTTAAAGAGTGGCGGGATGGAGACTCCGCCCAGACAGCACACCCTGTTCCTGGTTGGACCACGACGGCTGCTTCCTGCCTTGACTCCTTCAGCTGTCAGTGAGCCGACTGAAGAGACAGAAAAACGTAGTTACTGAGACTGAATCAAAACCTTCCAACGAAGGTGGGCATCATGGTGGAGGGGGCGGAGTCTCAGTTGGCGTTCTGCTGACAGGAGGTGTAGGTTAGGGTTAGGGCAACTTAAAATAATAAAGAGTGTGACATTAGAGTCACCTTCAGGAAAACAAACTGCCAGAATGAACTACTTATACAGTAATACAACTGTACATTTGCTAGAAAGAATAAAGTTGTGAAGTTGTATTCATAAAACGTGTTTCTAGCCTTGGATAAATTAATCTGAAAAAACGTCAATGTTTCACCACTAAAACACCTGAACGGGACCAGCGATGAGCAGCCCTGCAACATGCACATAAAATCCTTTACAGGAATAAAGTTATAAAATTACAGAGTAAACCTGGTGATTGTGGGAATGAAGTCGTTATTATGGAAGAATAAAGTTATAAGTTAGCATTTACCGTCTTAAATTGTCTTAAATTTAACAGTTGTAATAAAAATGTACAAATATGGTTGTGAATTCTCGGTATTAAAGTTATAAAGTATTTTTTACGGGTGAAAACAGTCAAATCTACAACATTAAAGCTGTAAATAAAAAAGGACCTTTAATAATTTCATTCATTACATTTCTTTTTAAATTAAGATTTTACAACAAATCCACTTGATGAAACTTGTTTTTGTTTAAATTACTTTTTTACCTTCTGACATTTTTCTCTTAAAATAACCTTTTTCCAACAAAATGACTTTATTCTGCTAAAATGATTTTTTCTCGACATTTGAATTTTATTTTCATAAAACTGATTCATCTTTTCAAAATGACCACTTTCTTCTCATATGACTTTTTTTAAAAACTGTTTCTTATACAATTCTGACTTTTTCTGTTTTCCTTGACATATTTGAGTTTTTTGTCTCATAAATTAAATTTTGTTTTTGAATCATTTTGACTGTTTTCTCATAACACTGATATTTGACACTTGTTTATGTGATATTACGATTTCTTTCTCTCGAGGCGCTGATTTCACAACGGGATTTCCCGCCCGCTGGGACCAGATGAGTCGTGGAACCCAGCAGAAGCGGCAGCACAGCGGTTTGTTCGGACTGAGATGTTCCCGCGGCCTACGCTCATTGTCAACTGCGCCTGTTTGAATCGTCAGGATTCGTTTGAAAGCCACCTGTACGGTCCTCGCGGTTAAAGACCGGCATGCAGCTTTATCATCTGGTTAGCGGCTCTCTGCTGGTGGTTTAGATCTTTAGATTTTAAAGGGTACTGATGGTAGGTCTCTGCTGCCTTCCTCAAGCCGCCGTTGGTGGAAGTACCTGGCGTTA
This sequence comes from Xenentodon cancila, assembly GCA_014839995.1. NCBI lineage: Eukaryota > Metazoa > Chordata > Actinopteri > Beloniformes > Belonidae > Xenentodon > Xenentodon cancila. The sequence goes on from CM026218.1 coordinate 25,118,883, forward strand.
ACACCACGATGCGCAGCTGCCGCGCCCTCTCCAGCTCCAGGTGGAAGGTGTGGTTTAAGGAGACGGTGGAGCCTCGCAGCGTTAGAAGGGCAGTTCTCGCTCTGGTGACCCCGTCAACCTGGATGGCCAGGAAGACCTCCTTACTGTCCTCTGACCTGGAACCACAGAAGTCAGGATGGACAAGACCAAGCCCTCAACTGTCACAGAAGATACACCACTGTTGAAGATAACATCTGTACAACATCTGTCTTTGGCTCGTCACTGGTGCAGAAACACAGATGTTACACAAACAAAATACTAAAAGAACTGTCAGTTTTTACTGTCTTTCAGTAATCACAAGTTATGTGCAGTTCCTCTAAAGTCCACTGGGTGCTGTGACCAAACTGAAAATACCACTTATTGACCGGACCTGTTTTTGTTTTATCTTGGAGGTTCCTGCTCTAAAAGGACATGTCTGATTTTAAAATAAGTGTCTCTCAGTAACAACAAAGTGTATGTGAAATATGTGAAACGTGAGATCCCAGAAGTGTAAAATAAAGTATAAATCCGTGTAAAAGAAGATAAACTGCAGAAATCTGACTGAGTCTTGCCATTTTAGAGCTCATATCTGTATGGATTCATTAAAAAGAGTAAAAACACTAGATATCACGAAACGAGTGAAGTTTGTCGACGAAGTTGAGTTTTTTCATTTCTGAAGCTAACGGGTTCAATAAAAACAAGGTTGGTCTTTTCCTGATTGCTGTTTTTTTACCTCTCTTTCGGTAAAGCTGTCAACTTTACTGTAAAATTGCTAACTTTTTTTAAGCTTTCTGCTTGTAAAGTTACCTTTTTTGTTGCTAAATTTCAACTTTATTATTTAACTGAGACTGTCTAAACAACTTTTTCATAAAATTATGCCTTGCATCTTGGAAAATTACAATTTTTCTTTTAAAATTGTGACTTTCTCTAAATGTTTCTTTTATTAACTTCCATCATTTTCTTGTCAAATTCAGAACTTTTGGAAACTTTTTCAACCCGTTGTAGATAAAAGTCAGCAGATCATTCAGCCCAACGTGGCCTTGTGCTGATGAAAGTCCTCATAAAACACTATCTGTGGGTTCTTGAAGTTCCTGAACAGGGTCGTTGTTTTTTCTCCTGGACTGCTAGTTTTGAATCGCTAACAGGCTAGTATTTGTAGCAGCTGGTGGTGGTTTTCTGTTCTCTTTCCTGGGTGGTGTTGTGTTTTATTTAGGTGGACGCGGTCATTAAAAACGTCCAGCAGTGCTGCGCGCGTGTGTTGAAGCAGGTTTCAGCTGTAGGAGGCGTGTGTGCACCTGCTGGTCTTCATCTCCTCCAGGCCCAGCAGGTGGACCGTCAGCAACCCCGTCACGCGCTGGCTGCACCGCGGTGGATCCGAGCCCACGTACAGCTGGAAGGAGCTGACGTCACACGGCGGTTCCTGGGACGCGGCGGGCTGGGGGGCCTGTTGCCGTGGCAGCAGCTCCGGAGAGTCGCCGTCACTGAGGTATCCTGACAAACACACACACACACATTTGTACGGTCGCCTCGTTCTCCAGGTGCGTGATCGGGTGCGTGATCAGGTGCGTGATCGGGTGCGTGATCGGGTGCGTGATCGGGTGCGTGATCAGGTGCGTGATCAGGTGCGTGATCAGGTGCCCTCCACACGTTCAGCTTCGTCTCTGATGGTAGGAAAACATTCAGCTTCATGCTGATTTCTTACGTTTGTTGGCATTTAAAAAGGTAAATTTCTGACTTCAGAACTAAAACATGTGCAAGACGAAAACTAGAAAATGTGACTAATTAAATCAACACATTTAAAAAAAATTTAATTCACAACCTTCCAAATTCAAAAAAGGACTTCAGACATTTGAAATAAAAAAATAAACAAATAAAAGAATTGTTACTTTTGTGTGGAACATGTGGTGGAAAACCACGCCCACATCCAGTCCTGCCCTCCTCCTAATGCCACCACCGACTCCACCCACACCAATCACCTGATTGAGGTTCATGAGGTTTGGATGCACTTTTCTCTAATCGGGATAGAGATCAGCCCAAATGTCTACATCATTACACATGTTTAGGGTTCAAGGCTCAAATAAAAGAAACGACTATCTGACATTTTGAGTTTGTAAATTCGAAAATAAATTAATAATAATAAAATAAAAAAAAAACGATAGCAATAATCACAGATGGGATTTTATGAATTTTATGAAATCTCCAAAATTGTGACATAAACTCACAAATTTTGTCAAACAAATTCATAAATTCTGATGTTATAAATTTACAAGTTAGAAAAACATGTAAAAACTGACTTCATCAACGCAGTGAATGGTGTTTTTTTTAATCCATAAAAAGCTCAATGAATATCTGGGGTATAAACTTGAAAATTTGTAAAGTAAGAATCACCAGTTAAATAAATTAGTAATTTAAAAAGGAAATCCACAAAAGGAGAACTTGTGATCCAGAAAAGCGTCGGATCACAACACAGACGGTGCGTTTCGTAGCTTTAGTTTTACAGTAATACAATGTTGTTATTTATGTGCCTAAAAATGAAAACAGCTCATTTTCTTTTTCTTATGGTTGTCAACACACCATGTAAAGTGGTTCAGATCTTTACTTTTCTAGCGTATTTAACAATGCCAGCAGAGGTCTGGCTCTTTGTGAGTTTCTTTTAGTGCTCCGCCCTAAAATTACCATCCTCCTGGCGGTTACCAGTGAACGAGTGAAAGGGCCAGTTTACCTCCTTTACTGGCCGAACGGCCCCTGGACGACCGTCGCAGCGGTCGGGCTGGGGGAGTCGTGCTGTCCAGGTGATATCTGCTGATGACATTCTGATTGGACAGTGCAGACGACGATGAATTTTTACTGGATGACTCCTCCCCGCCCCCACTGCTGCTGTTTCCATGGCGATGAGCGCGAGAGGACGAGCGGAGGCTCAGTTTGCGGCGCAGCTCAGGAAGTTTCTTCATCTTGAGGGAGAGTTTCCTGACTGTACCTGGAGACCTGAGCTTGTCAATCATACTAGCAGACCCTCCCCCTTTCTTCTCGGAGGTGGGGCTAGAGTTTGAGGGCAGGGAATCTGACGGGGAGAGATTGGAGATAACTGCAAGGGAGAACGGGCTGTAGGGTTTAAAAGGTTTCACAAATGTTAGTATCTCCTCTTTTAATGATGTATTTTTCTCTTACCTGTGTTTTCTGTTCTGATGTCATCAGTCATGTGACTGATGCTTGGATTTGCACCCTCTTGTGGCCCATCACTGCTACAACCTTCTTCTCCATGCTCTTCTCTGATTTCTCCAGGTCCCAGCATCTTCTTTGGTCCTTCCTCTGGTTTTTCTTCCCTCCTTCTCCATATGTCCTCCTCCCCACGTGGACTTCCTGCATCTTCCTCCTCAGGGATAGGGTTGTACCAGATGTTGCTGCCATTGTCCACCAGAGGGCTGAGAACTTCTTCTGACACCTGGGACTTTCCTGAAGATAGCAGCCACGCTCGGCTGGTGCGGTCCAGGCTCTGCAGATAGGTGCGCTGGCCTGACAGCTTCGTGCTGACAGAGGTGGTGGGATCATCAGTGGAGCCCCCTACTGGCTGGGAGGCTTCCCGCTGTGTTGTGGCAGGGATGGTTTCCCTGACCAGAGGGGCGCACATCCTGTCACAATACTGATGTTTCTGCAAACATAATAACACAGACATGACAACCAGGAAGCAGAAGAAAGAGAAGAAGACAGCTGCAGGACAAAGAAGAGCCGAGATGGTTTTGTCAGATGCAGAGAGCCTCCAAACCTCAAAGGGCTTCAAAGCTCCGAGGCTAGCCTCGATACTCGGTAGTTCACCTGTAGCAACCTAGAAAAGAACAACTCAGATAAAAGCTTTTTTTATCAAATTATTTTCAGAAATTTACACATTTATAAAATGAGATGCTCAGATTTTTTTAAGATATTCTGAATTTTTACTCAAATTGGTTTATGAAATTGTCATTTTTGAGGCTTCACTTGGTAGTTTATGAAGCTGCAGTTGTTTTGTTTTTTCTTGCAAATTAATTTTTTTCTCTTACATTTATAAATTACATATCTATCTATTTTCTATACCTGATTTGTCCTTTGTAGGATGGAGGAAACCGGAGTATCCGGAGGGAACCCACGCCGGCACGGGAAGAACATGCAAACTCCACCCAGAAAGACTCCCGCTGGGAATCAAACCAGGAACCTTCTTGCTGTGAGGCAACAGCCTAGATTATATATATAATATAGACTAAAAAATGTATGTATATATCTATAAAGTCATAACTGCTAAGTTTTTTTTCTTGTTAAATATGTGACTTAATAAAGTTTTACTTTCTGGAATAGTTCTTACTTTGCCCATTTACAGAATTTTACCCGTTATTTGCAAGATTATAAAGTCACACTTTGTCACTTTTTTTTTCCTTTCACAAATGTTGCATGAGAAAATGTATTTTTTCAAATTTTGAAAAATTATGAATTTACAATTCTGTTTTGCAAACTTGCAAGTTTTTAAAAATGTAATTTTTAACTATTCCCTTATTAAAGATAAAAAAAAT
>CM026218.1:25128438-25173438 GCA_014839995.1 Xenentodon cancila
TTTAGATCCAGCTTTAGATCCAGCTTTAGATCTAGTCTTAGATCCAGTAATAAATCCTGCTTTAGATCCAGCTTTAGATCCAGTTTTAGATCTAATTCTAGGTCCAGTTTTACATTCAGCTTTAGATCCAGTTTTAGATCCAGCTTTAGATCCAAATTTAGATCCATCTTTAGATCCAGTTTTAGATCCAATTCTACGTCCAGCTTTACATTCAGCTTTAAATCCAGTTTTAGATCCAGCTTTAGATCCAGCTTTAGATCTAGTCTTAGATCCAGTTTTAAATCCTGCTTTAGATCCAGCTTTAGATCCAAATTTAGATCCATCTTTAGATCCAGTTTTAGATCCAATTCTACGTCCAGCTTTACATTCAGCTTTAAATCCAGTTTTAGATCCAGCTTTAGATCCAGCTTTAGATCTAGTCTTAGATCAAGTTTTAGATCCAGCTTTAGATCCAAATTTAAATCCAGTTTTAGATCCAGCTTTAGATCCAGCTTTAGATCTAGTCTTAGATCAAGTTTTAGATCCAGCTTTAGATCCAAATTTAAATCCAGTTTTAGATCCATCTTTAAATCCAGTTTTAGATCCTGTTTTAGATCCAGCTTTAGATCCAGTTTTAAATCCAGCTTTAGATCCAATTTTAGATCCAGCTTTAGATTCAGTTTTAGATCCAATTTTAGATCCATCCTTAGATCCAGTTTTAGATCTAATTCTAGGTCCAGCTTTACATTCAGCTTTAGATCCAGTTTTAGATCCAGCTTTAGATTCAGTTTAAGATTCAGTTTTAAATCCAGCTTTAGATCCATTTTAGATCCAGTTTTAGACTCATCTTTAAATCCAGTTTTAGATCCAGCTTTAGATCCAGCTTTAGATCCAGCTTTTAATCTATTTTTAGATCCAGCTTTAGATCAAATTTTAGATCAAGCTTTAGATCAATTTTAGATCCAGCTTTTCTGTAAACATGATTTTGGACATTTAATTTATTTATTGGATACTTTGAAAAGTATTCTTGCATATGTACAACCTAAATTTTAAGTTAACTGTCCCTAATGTTTTTCATTTGTGAATCATGTTTCTGTCTATAGAAAGTTGAACTCTTTATTATCCTTTCCAGTTTGATGTATAGCAGCAACTGCTTCTCTAAAACCAATGCTAATATCTTTCCCTGTTGGTATTGTGTTGTGACACAGGTGAATGCTCCAGAGCAGCAAACCAATAAAACATCTGTTTTGGTCTGCAGAGCTGCTGATGATGAGTTCATGGAGGACTGTTGGTCAGCAGCACCTGACTGAAGTGAATGGAAACAGTGAGGAGGGACTTGGGATACCCACATGCTTCTTCTTCTTTCTTTTTTAAAATGAGTTTTAGTTAGATCTGCCCCTCCACTAAACTCCAACAACACCTCGGTTGAGCGCAAGCCCAGACAGGAAGTGACATGCTCCAGAGGTTGGCTCCACTTCCTGCCATCTGAACAGGCCACAGAGGACCTGACGGAGGAGAGCTAATAATAGTCCATCTGTTTTTAATCTAAGGCAGCCTGAGAAACGCTGATGAGAGGATGGACGGATGGGGGTGGGGGGTTGTACAGCGGCATTGGGGGTGGGGGGTTGTACAGCGGCATTGGGGGTGGGGGGTTGTACAGCGGCATTGGGGGTGGGGGGTGAATAAACAGCTGTGACTGTGCAGATGTCAATGAAGCTTCTGTGTTTAAGAGCAAACACACTGGTGTCTATTCACTATTCATTAGAGGCTAAAAACACACACAAACACACACAGACACAAACACACACACACACACACACACACACACACACACACACGCGCGCGCACACACAAACAAACACACACATGCGCGCACACACACACACACGCACACAAACACACACACACACAGACACAAACACACACGCATACACACACACACACACACGCACACAAACACACACACACACAGACACAAACACACACACACACACACACAGACACAAACACAAACACACACACACGCACACAAACACACACACACACAGGCCGAGCAGTGGATGTGTTTCAGTGTCAAAGCATCACGTGCACGCTCGTGCACGCTCGTGAACGCCGGCTCGTGAACGCCGGCTCCTGCCGCGCAGCTGCCCGTCTGAAAACCTTCATATCTGGACTTCGGAGCCTTTCAGATGATCAGTGATGCAGTCGCGTTACACTGAGAAGAAAACACGCCAGATTCATGGAAATGGATTTAACTCTGGAATCTAAAGTTCTCATTCCAGTTCAATAAAATAAAGCGAGTAAATGTCACTGAGCTCAGTGTGACGACTTGAACAAACAGCATCTCTGAATGTATAAACTGAAAAATGATACTCAACCTTTGAACTTCTCTTTCATAACAAAAATTATATTTTTGCTGATTTATAAGAACATTTTTTAGAACTTTTGACTGTTTTAATTTATGAATTTATAAGAACACATTGTAGAGACTAGGTTGTATACATTTTAAGAAGAAAACTCATATTTTTACTTTATAAATTAAAAAATTTATTAAAAGAAATTTAAAAGTATTCATTTAATAAACTTGCTAATTTTTTGAAAAACTTTTTTTACTTTATAACGGTGCATATTTAAAAGAAAGACTTTGTAAATTTTGAGTTTGTAAATATGGAAAGCTCAAAATTACTTAATAAACTTGCAAAGTTGTAATAAAATAAAAAAGTTGAATCAAACATTCCAATAAATTTGCCAAACAAAGAAATAAACTCCAAGAAACTTGGAGAAAACGGTAAGTTTAAGTTGACCAGATGGAGGAAGCATCGGCCACGTGACCACGACAGGGACACGCCCACCACATGTCAATCAAAGTTAGCTTTGAACCCAGCTCTTCAGCCAAACCCGCCGAAGCCGCCAGTAGACGTTTACAGCGGGATAAACCGTTTACGCCGTTTTTGACTGGAAAGTGAAATAAAAATGATTTTATATACTTTATATAAATGCTACTGGCGTGGTACAAAAACATCAGCTGTCTGTTTGTTCCAAGACAGAGAAATAGAGTTTACACTTTTGTCTTTTTATAAATTCATTTCATTTTAAAAAGACTTGATTTCCGTGTCTTCTAGCCGACTCCGGCATCGTGGGAGATAAACAGGAAGCAACACACACATAAACGGTCTAATTACAGGAAACGGTCAAATGACCCAGCTTGTCTGCAGGAAGCTGAACATTAGGCATGTGTGTGTAGATGAGCAGATTACAGTTTCTGAGCTGGTTTCCTGACAGTCCAGCAGTCAGAGTCAGATCTTGGGTCTGGTTCTGGTCCTGGTTCAGCTCAAGGATCCCAGTTGTGGTTCTGACTGTACTTTTATGAGACCAGCTCTGCTCCATGTGTCAGAAGTGAGTGTCGGGTCCTGCTCTGATGGACCGCCACCCACAGGAAGCTGAAGCCAGTTTTGGAAGCAGAATTGTATAATTAGGGGCGTGGCCTCTTAATTGGCAGCCGGCGCAGCCTGGGACATGGCTTTAGCTACTTAGCACTTAGTACTGTGTTGGCGTCCGAGCTGTTTATAAGACGTAACAGAACAAAATCCTTCATAAAGAGAATATTTTTGTTGTGTTGTTAGTTTTACTGGCAGACCACTGTGAGTGGATGTGGGTTGGGCTGGAAGGAGGACAAAGTTTAGCTGGACAACAGAAACTGGCATCAAACGTCAGCCAAGCTAAAAACGCTAACTGTGATTGACATGTCACATGTCACAGGAGGTGTGGCCACTGATAAACGCTCTGGGTGGTAACAGAACGTTGTGACTGACTGGGTTGGCCTGGAGGGGTTCTGGGGCGACGGCACCCCGTCAAAAGCAGCTAACGCAAGGCTAGCACCAGCCAGCAGCCATTAGCTAGCCGCCCCTAACTGGTTGTTAGGTGGGCGTCGACTAGCCGCCGCCAGTCCGCTGTTGACAGATGACCATGGTAGTTCTGCTGGAACACCCAGAGTCCCGGTCTCAGCGGCATCTCAAACAAAGACGGATGGACTGATTCCGAGCTAACTAACGCTACAGGCAGAATGTATGCTAGCATAAGTGAGCATCATAGGTTAGCATGAGCTAAGCTAAGTTGAAATTGGTAACTGAAGCTTCTTTACGCTAACACTCAGCTAATCTAATATAATTACCATTTTATATGTAGATGACACTGATTCATGTCCCCAGTCACTATTCCAGATCTTTGCTGGGAGAAATGGGATCCAAGTGCTCCACAAAATGGAAAAGCAGCATCCAGACCAGAGTCTGGAGACTCGGCTGTACTTTCAAGTCCTGACTCAAGACAGATCTGCTGTAAACACCCAGAGAGCCCCATGAGCTCTGCTGGACCAGTCAGTCCCACCTGAACCTGCAGCATCTCAGCAGCTGTTGGATGGACCAAACTCCAACGTCTAAGAGTGACGCTAATGAGCGGATTCATGCCCAAATTCAAAAATGAGCGGCATTGAATGAACCGTATACACAGACCAAATGTCGCAGTTTGTGACCGACTTGAAGCCACGTTTTAATCTTAATTAAGCAAAGGAAGCACCGTTACTGAGTTCATTCATGACGTGTGATTGAGGACTGACTCAAGTCCATTTTTAATGCAGAGCTAGTGTCCATTCCTTTTAAGCATTTTCCCCGGATTACAGAGGTTTCTTCACTTTCTCGGACCCTTCTGATGATTTGAGAGTATGAACTGTACAGTCGTGGCCAAACGTTTTGAGAATGACATAAATATTGGAAAGTGGAAAAGTTGCTGCTTGAGTTTTTATAATATCAATGTGCATAAACTCCAGAATGTTATGAAGACGGATCAGATGAATCGCATTGTCCTTCTTCATGAAAATTAACTTAATCCCGATAAAAACGTTCCACTGCATTTCATTGGTGTTGTTAAAGGACCTGCTGAGATCATTCCAGTAATCGTCTCGTTAACTCAGCACGAGGCTGGAGATCATCATGTCAGGCTGGTCGGGTTAGAATGGCAGACGTGACATGTTAGAAGGAGGGTGATGCTTGAAATCATTGTTCTTCCATTGGTTACCATGGTGACCTGCAAAGAAACGCGTGCAGCCGTCATCGCGGTGCATAAAAACGGCTTCACAGGCAGGAATATTGTGGCTACTAAGATTGCACCTAAATCAACAATTTATAGGATCATCAAGAAGACGGCTTCAGGGCGTCCAAGGAAGTCCAGCAAGCGCCAGGATCGTCTCCTAAAGAGGATTCAGCTGCGGGGTCGGAGCGCCACCAGTGCAGAGCTCAGGAATGGCAGCAGGCAGGTGTGAGCACATCTGCACCCACATAGAGAAGACTCCTGGAAGATGTCCTGGTGTCCAGAAGAGCAGCAAAGAAGCCGCTTCTCTCCAAAAAAACACCAGGGACAGATTGATCTTCTGCAGAAAGTATGTGAATGGACTGCTGAGGACCGGGGCAACGTCATGTTCTCCGATGAAGCCTCTTTCTGATTGTTCGGGGCATCTGGAAAAAGGCCTGTCCGGAGAAGAAAAGGTGAGCACCACCATCAGTCCTGTGTCGTGCCAACAGTGAAGCATCCTGAGACCGTTCATGTGTGGGGTTTCTTCTCATCCGAGGGAGGAGGCTCACTCACTCACTCAGAACACCTCCAACAGCAACTTCTTCCAACAGTCCAACAGTCTGGTGAAGAGTGATGCAGGTTCCAGCACGGTGGAGTACCGTGCCATACGGCACAAGTGAGAACTAACTGGCTCGGAGGGGGACCAAAACGTTGAAACTCCCCAGATCTTAATCCCACCGAGAACTTGTGGTCGATCCTCCAGAGGCGGCTGGACAAACCAAAACCCAGTAATTCTGACAAACTCCAGGAAGTGATTATTAAAGAACGGGCTGCTGTCAGTCAGGATTCGGTCCAGTGGACCTGCAGAGGTCCTGAAGAAGAAGGACCAACACTGCAGATACTGACTCTTTGTATGAATGTCATGTAATTGTGGATAAAAGCCTTTGAAACGTATGAAGTGCTTGTGATTATATTTCAGTACATCACAGAAACAACTGAAACAAAGATCTAAAAGATCTAAAAGCAGTTTAGCAGCAAAATTTGTGAAAACTAATATTTGTGTCGTTCTCAAAAGATTTGGCCACGACTGTAGATAATGAAATATAAAAATTATTAGAAATTTGACATATATACATGGAGACAATCATGCTCAGTGTACAGAATGACTCATAATCAAACTGCTCAGAAGGTGGTTCCTAATGACAGCTTGAGCTGTTTGGTTTGTAACGGGAACAGCTCAGCTGATAATGGTGGGAACTTTCTGCAACCCCAGTTCCACAATAGGTGGGAATGATGTAAATACAAATAAAATGTGAAAAAAATGATTCGCCAATCTCATAAATCTATATTTTGTTCACAGTTTAATATAAATATATCACAGACATCCAATAAGGAGTGTTAACTCTTGTCCCCGACATACAGTGGTTTCTTCACATTTTCAGAATTATATTTTGTACTGTAGATGATGAGCTGTTCAAGGCAGTTGCACTTTTATGATGAAGGATAATTATTCTGGATATGTTTGTCAATTTTAGAGACACTTTTCCTCTGACTGGTGAACCTCTGTCTTTACTTCAGGGAGGCTTTCCGCATCTGATATGCTTGCTGTGTTCTGACATTGTATTCTGTTTAATTTACATCTGAAACAGCATCCCAGTTTCTCTGACCGGGGGTTGGTAAGCTCTGCCCCTTTACTGAGAGCATAAACAGATCTGGGCAGACAAAGTCATGTGATTCCTGCCAGGACAAGGACGTTTCAGTCATTTGAAAATAAACTTCAGCTGTGAATCTGAAAACAGTCAAACTCGAGTCTGAAATATTCTTCAATTTTACCAGGTATTCACATGTTCATCAAGTTCATCATGACTTCATTTAGATGCAGCTGTTCTGGGTTAAGATAAGTAGAACCTCCGATGAATGAAAAGTGAAGCCAAACAAACAAACAAATGAAATAAAATCCCTTGAGCAATCCCAAGTACCCTCAGTGCTTCTGCGGGATCTGAAACTTGCAGCCAGGTGATGCTGGTCATCATCATTGATGAAGTGATCAGCAGCAGGTGTGTAGACCCCTACAGAAAGAAATGCTTCAGCGGTTTGCAGGTGTGAAGCATTCAGCTGTGTGTAACAGAATGCCAAGAGGAAAAGACATCAGCAATGGTGTTAGAGAAGGAACTGAAAGGGGTTTTTAAACCATTTCCAAAAAATTTGGAGTTTTCCATTCTATGGTGAGAAAGATTATTACTATAAGTTCAGACCCAACAAACCACACGATTTCTGGGGAAATGGCGCATGGACAGATAAGATTAAAGTGGAGTTGTTTGGCCTTAATAGCCAGGATAAAAACCATGAGAAATCCCAACACAACATTTCAGCAGAAATGTCAAGCACGGTGGTGGAGGGTTCATGGAGTTGTTTCGATGGGACCTGGGAATCTGCCCAACAACTGAAGCTTGGCTCAAACGGGACAATGTGACGGGACAATGATCCCAAACACAGCAGCAGATCTACATCAGAGTCAAGGATTTGGAATGACTTGGTCCAGGTCCAGAGGGCCCAGAGCACTGCGCATCAGCGAATGTCCAAAAACCTCAGAATGGACCACAAGTCCTCTGCAACCATGTAGGAGACAGGTGAAGTCGTAAGGGAAATGACTCATTCAGCTTATTGCGACTAAAGGTGACTCTAGGTTACAAGCTGTTGCATCATGGGGGTACTTAGGATTACCCACATAATGTTTATCTCTTTTGTCTTCATTTCTGTTTAAAAAACAAGGGTTGTATGTTGTCATCAGTCTGAGGTTGTCTTTTCCAGATTCACGGGACCTGCTGTGGTCAGATGATTTTTATTATGGTTTTACACAAACAAACAGAGGCGTTACTAACTTTGGCACATGACAGTTTGGGAAGTGGAGGCTGAAATGCAGCAGGATGGATCTTCCAGCAAGACCAGTTGGAGTTTTACTGGACCCTGCTGGTCCTGCCAGCCTGCAGCCTGCAGCCTCAGCTCCTAGTCAGATAGCACTTCAGGAACTCAGAAACTGGGACAAATGGGACGTGCAGCTGCCTCCCGGCCTGAAGCTGCTGACTGCTGGGAAGCAACTCACCACTCAGTTTGGGGTCAGTCTTCCTGCGACTCCGGTCCTTGCCTCTCAGCCGGGAGAAGGTTCTCTTCAGCAGGGGCTCGGCCATGGTGCGCCCCCTCCTCCTTCACAAAGTCCAGAGGTCCTGGGGAGGAGAACAGACCCAGAAATCCAGCAGGAGCAGCAGGAGCAGCAGGAGTCAGCGGTTCTTCTCCTTCATGCTCCGGAGGAGTCCTTCAGACTTGGCCATGACTCCTGGTCTCCTTCACTGTGAGAGCAGTTCGACAGGAAATGAATTCCACACATTCTTTCCCAACCCCCCGCCCCCCCACACACACACCCCTCCTCCTGCTCCTTCTCCACCCCCTGTTCCTCCTCCCACGCCCCTCCCTCCAGCATGGGGATGAAGGAGGAGAAAGAGCAAAGGCTCATGGGAAGTGTAGTTTACCCTTCAAAACAGTTTTATAGAAATGGTTTGCAGCTCATATTCACCATCTGGATTCAGTTTTATCCACATCATAGTACAGAAACGTTGAAGATCAAGATGTTCTTCATCTGCTGATATGAAGGATGCTGTGACTGGGGACATTTACAACATTTGAAGGCCCAATGCAAACATTTTGTTTGGGACTCTTAATTCTGTAAAACTACAGCCTGATGACGCAATGTTGCTGTGATGATGTAATAATGATGTAATAATGATGTAATGATGATGTAATAATGATGTGATGATGCTGTGATGATGTGATAATGGCATGATGGTCCTTTGATGATGCTGTGATGATGGCACATGGACCTTCTGGCTGAGAGTCTCTAACAGGTTTTAGGCCTGAGGGGTTTCATACCAGCATGTAGAAACAATCACACAGAATGACCAACCTGGACTTACAGCAGGTAACTCCAGGTGGGTCACCCAGCTGAATAGGTGAGTATATGGTCTGATCTAATAGTACGATTGCTGGGATGTTCCCTCCTGGACAGATTAAAAACTGTCTTTTTGCACTTCTGAATAGTCGTTCTCAGTGTAAAAAACTGAACTCCAGTTAGGTTGAACCCTTTCTGTTCTGAGGTGCAGCAACAGATGCTTCTCTAAGACCATAGCTGATGTCTCGCACTCTTCACGTTGTGTTAACTTACACCCGAAGTTCAGACCAGGAAAACATCCGTTTTTATACAGTAGAAGTTAATGCTGGGGGTCCAGCTGAGGTACACAGATCAGTCCACTAGATGGAGACAAAGTCCAGCAGACGGTTGCTTACGTGATCCTTTTTACTGTTTTTATATCAAAACTTAATTATAATTTTCTGCAGCTTTGAACTCACATGCTCCTACTTTCTTTCACTTTTTTGTAAAGCAATTTAAATTAGACAAGAAAGTAAGACTTGATAGACTAGATAAGAAAATACATTTAAACAGAAAAACAGCTGGAGAGCAAGTCGAATGGACTCATTAAAATAAATGTAATCTAAACAATTTCTGGCCCTGTTTTAAATTTAATGACCACAAACTCTCAATAGCAACAATCTGCTGCGAACTTGCAGCTGGAAATGGAAAATAAAAATAAATAATATCATAAAGTTTGTGTCCAGCAGGAGGTGTAATGTTGCCACTCAAGATGATTTATTTACACAACACTTTTCAATCACAAGTGCAGCTGCAAATTACTTTTACAGAATAAGATAAAAGCCATATATACAATTTTATGAAAAAAAATAAAATTACAAACAAAAAAGCACATTCAAGAAATAAAAAATAAAGGTTGAAAGAGCAAATATAGAATAGCATTTCTAACAGTCTGTCTTTCCTTCCTGAGCCACATGCATTGTAGTTTTGTCCTGTGTACGATGGTGAACTCTGAATGACATTAAAGTCTGTCTAAGTCCAAAAGTAATCCTCTGTCAGAGCCGTTTCTTCTTGTATGGCCTGATGCTAAAGACCCCTGTGGTGCCCAAATCTCCAAGATCATTTACTGAGAAATAAAATGTGCTCTCTTCACTTATTGGCACCCTTATCCCACCTAAAAGAAATGTTTGAGTAAATTCATGATTTCCAATATGTTTTCCAAATGCTGTTCCTTGTTTGCGCTGACCCTAACCGGGGCCCCTGGGGGAAGGCCTGCCCACTGGCTCTCTGGAGTCCCTCCCTGAGGCCGGGCTCCAGGGTGGACTCTTGCAACCCACACCCAGATAAGAGACCAGGTCTCTCCAGTATTCACTTCCCTCCATCGGCTCCCCGGAAAACTCAGAATCCAATTCAACATTTTATTACTTATAAAGTCCTAAACATCCAAACTCCTGGTTTTCTCCAAGACCTGATGGTTCCTAACAGAGTTCTCGGTTCTCAGAGTGCAGGTTTTCTCGTAGTTCCTAGAAGATCCAAATGTTGATCTGGAGGACGGGTCTTCTGCTATCAGGAACCATCACTCTGGAACCAACTTCCAGTTTGGGTGAAGGAGGCTGACACCACCTCCACCTTTGAAACCAAACTTCCAACGTTTGTGTTCAGTAAAACATCTAGTTGGTGTAAACTTTAGTGTGTCAGGACCAGTAGTCACAGCTGCAGCTGCAGGACCAGACTGGAGCAGCTGGTCTTCAACACAGCTTCATGCAAGAGTTCACATTGTTGGTATTAAGTTACATTTGTTCTATGTGGAAACCGAAGTTCCCGAAGACTGACCTTCATCACTGATTCTAATTACAATATTTGAAGAACTTTTAGGTGCAGATGTCCTCTCCAGATTTGGGTCTTGGACTATTAAAGTCTTTTTAATAAAATGTTGTGGTCACTGGTAAATCAGCGTTGAGAACTTATCAGACCAGGCAATAAGGACATCGGTTTTACCGGATGCAGTTTCATTAGTAGGATGTGCTCTAAATCCAGATGGAAACTACTCATGAAAACTCTTCGATCAAGACGTTAGTTGCACTGGGACCAGTTTTAGCTGCTCTGTGAATACTGGACTGGTCCTTTGTAACTGGTCTGCTGTATGTAAACAGTTCTGGATCTCTGAGGTCTTTGAGGTCAGTCTGACAGCTGTTGACTCCTTCAGTCTGGTCTGGCATACGCCAGGCTGAGCGCTGAGTAGACTCTGCCCCTTCAAAGCCAATTAAAATGCATCCAGCTTTTAATTGCTGTTAATTGAACCTGACGCGTCTTTAATTAATTAACAGCAGAGGTTAATGAATTCAGCTTTGATTGGCGGCTCCAGATGTCCAAATGTGGTGTGTCCTCTGTTTGTAATCTGCTGGTGCGTCCTCTGGAACGTCTTCACCGTCCTCTTCATCAGGAAACACCAGAGTCAGACTCTTATTGTGAAGGAATAAACCTGAACCTGAACCTGAACCTGAACCTGAACCTGAACCATCCATCCATCCACTATCTATACCCGCTTACTCCGTCTCCGGGTCACGGGGGTCTGTCGGAACCGACGCATAGCAGGCGAAAGGCTGGGGTCCACCTGGACAGGCCCCCTGTCCATCGCAGGGCCACATAGAAAGACAGACAATCGTGCACGCTCACGCCTACAGACAAGTAACCTAGTGTGCATGTTTTTGGCCTGTGGGAGGAAGCCGGAGTACCCGGAGGGAACCCACACAAGCACAGGGAGAACAAACTCCACACAGAAAGACCCACCGGGCCGGGAATCGAACCACATGTGTAATAATCAATGACAGAAAGCAGGAACCATGACGTCTGACTGTTCATAAAGTTGGTGTCATTCTAAATGTACTGTTAGGTTTTAGAGTAATTGTACTAAAATGCAGGAGACTCAGACACAGGAGAGGCACACAAGTCCTTTTATTTTGAACAAAAATTATGCAAATGTAGCAAATCCAAAAAACCCAAAATCCAAAACACTGAGAACAACATGAAGCACAACAACAGAAATAGCAAAGAGAGTAAAACTAACCAAATGACAACGGACCAGAAGGGGAGGAAGGAAAGGGTTGATGTGATGTGGACGCTGGGACACAGGTGTGAACAACCAAGTCCGACAGGAACCAAGCATTGATGGTCTAAAAAGAACCGGACAAACCTGCTGTGATGTCTCCACCAGGTTTCGGGTAAGTGCTCTTGAAGCCGGTTTTCATGTCAGACCGCCATGTTGGTAGGAACTGATGCCACCCAACCCTGGTACAATAGTTCAATTAAGAAAAAAACATTAAAATAACAGTAATAGTGTTTGATTTGGTAAGAAAACAAACAGATACAAGTCCAGTGTCCACCGTCAGATGCAGATTTTCACCCTTGTTCCTGGCATACAGAGGCTTCTTCATATTCACTGACGCTCTTGACAATATCATGTTCTGTAGATAATAAGATATTAAATTTGACTCTGAGGAACAGTTTCACAGTTTGTGAACAGCTTTTGTCAGACTTCTTTATTTCTGAGATATTCTAGTTCTCTAAGATGATATTTTTCTAGTGAACACATCACCATTATCAACCCAAATAGCTGTAGACTGCCCTCCACGGTCCCGTCTAGCAGTTTCTTTGTTTTGTCTATTTTTTGAGGTGTGCTTCTGTCATCAAACTTAAAGTGGGCTGATATTTTTCATGAAAGCAAAATGCCCTCATGTTTAACATCTGATTTGTTTTCTGTGTTCATCTTTCCGTCACGGACGCTCAGACCGAAACCGCCACAAATCACAGCCCTGGTTCCCCGTCTGTCCTCTTGGTGTCGCTCTTTCTTCGCCTGCCCACCGCTCTGCTGGGATAGAGGAATTCCCCGAACTGGGACGACTGGAAATCCCTGCACAGCGCACACACACACACACACACACACACACACACACACACACACACACACACACACACACACACACACACACACACACACACACACACACACAGAAGCTGAAAGTGTTTTTGTGTTTGCAGCTGAAGGTCGACCGCTTTGTTTCCTCTCATTTTCATTTCTCTGCCTCTCGTCTGTTTTGTCCTCTTTTTGCTTTTTTAGGTTCCAGAGAACCTGCAGGTGGAGAACAGTAGAACCAGACGACAGAACTGCATTAGAACCAAATTATCTCGAACCAAAGAAGACAAACAAAGAAAATCCCAATTTGAGAGGAAATAATGATATTAAAGGTGTAAATGAGTCACATGAGTCTGCAAAGAAATAAACCTACTGTGATTGAGTTAACAGGTAACATCACTTTATTAAAAGCAACATTTATTAAATTGCAGTATCCATTAGCATGACACGTTTGCTTAAAAACATTGTAAAATCTGTTCCTGAGGTAAAAAATCCGATGCTGCAACGCCACTTATTTCTGAGTAAACCGTTGTTAAAACGCACCTAAACACAACCGGTTCCGCCGCCTCAACTGAAACCAGCAGCTGCATTTCTGCGTCGGAACCTCGTTTAACCCGTTTGTTGCAGTGACACTAGAGGACAATAAAGTCACCCCGGAGTCGCAGACGAGTCACGGCGGCAGCCGTCACTCCAGACGGACAGGGACTACGATGACACTGGAGTCACCGTAGAACTGAATTACAGGATAACGGGCTGAGAAGTCGCGGCAGAGCCGCAGACAGTCAGTAACATGCGACTGGACTCGCTGGCTGTCACTCATCCTCCAATAAGGCACACTTTTGACTGACAGCTGAGACAGACTGGCTGTGACATCACATGCTCACTGTCCTGCTGTCATCATCAAAACTCCGTTAAAGGAGTTGAAAAACAGATGAAGTTTCAGACAGAAGAGGAGGTTGAGCCGCAGATGGACGCTGGCCTGACACCTGCCACAGGTGCGCAGGTGTGCCTCACCTGTGGCAGGTGACCGCGGCTCACAGCGCAGTCTTGGTGTCCATCTGACGTTGATCCAAGTGATTTGAATGTTTTGACTCTACTTCTTAAATCTAAAATTGCTCATTTTTTAAATGAAGTTGCTTGACGACAGGACGATAATCACATGATACACATGTGCGCTGCTTAAACTGAACAAATCAATCAATGTTTTCAGCTACCAGCGACGCGCGCGCGCGTGTATGTGTGTGCGTGTTCGTTCAACTTCGCTGTGACATCTGGAAAACCCGCCGGAGAGCCGTCGTGGGTGCCGGTTGATGTCGCTATTTAAATGCAAATATGTGTGTCGAGCACCCGCACCGTCTCACGCGCACGCACGGACGCACACACACACTCTCTCACACACACACGCACACACACACACACTCTCACACACACACACACACACACACACTCTCACACACACACACACTCTCACACACTCTCACACACGCACACACACACTCTCACACACACACACTCTCACACACATACACACACACACACTCTCACACACACACACACACACACACACACACACACACACACACACACACACACACACACACACACACACACACACGCACACACACACTCTCACACACACACACTCTCACCCACATACACACACACACACACACACACACACACACACACACACACACACACACACACACACACACACACTCTCCCGGTAAAGGAATAATTCACTTCAAATCATTTCACGTCAAACTTTATTTAAAAGAAAACGTTGCAACGTTTTCACTGCAGAAATGTGAAGCAGAATAAATCATTCGTGGCTGCAGTTGAACTCTCTGAATTAAAATCACTAACAAACATTAAATACATTTAATTTAGCTGATAAAAATGTCATTTTTTAGCATCACAAGACAAATACATGTGTAAATATTAAAAAGACAGACCATTACATTGATGCCAGTAATTCTTTGGCCTCTTCAGTGTTTTTGTTTGTGTGTAGATGTTTCTTCTCCTTCTTCTGGCTATCAGGTCGGTCTCCTGCCCTCGGAATAATCCAATCACCTTTCGGGGTTCACGCGTTCACACGTGGACGCTCTTCGCCGGCCGCAGTGAGCGCGCCCGGCTGATGGATGGCGCTCCGACTATAACCGAGTTCCTCTTCATGTAAATGAGAAAACGCCTCGGATTCAGACATGACTGTGAAATCAAATCCACTCTTCATCAGCTGGATTTAGATGTCACTGATGAAGATTTATGGGCCTGACCCCCCTCCTCCTCCTGGGTCAGAGGATTGTTTCCGCTCGTTTCCATGAGTTACAGAGCTAAAGCGAATTGTTTTTTCATCAAACCAACTTGAAACAAACAGTGCACAGATGAATGTTTGATTCCACGTCGGCCCGGAGCCGCGGAGTCCCGCTTCAGCGTGCGCGGGCGCAGCGAGGCGGCGGACGCGGACGCGGACGCGTCCGGTCCAGCGACCCGTCCAACGGACCGCGCACACGTCACGGTTTGAAATAGCAAATAAAACAATTTGAGGAGAAGTTAACTAAACATTTTAAAAATAACAGAACATTTTAAGTGAAAATAAAATTAAATCCTGTGTTAAAAAAATAATTGATACTAAATAATAGTTTAAAAAACCCTTTATAATAAAATAGAGTTTTTTCTGCAGTGTGTGGGGGTGGCAGGTTGGGTTGGGGGGGCTGTTCTTGGCTGGACCCCCCACCCCCCGAGTGCAGGTCGAGGATTTATCCCAGAAGAGCGGAGCCTCATTTGGAAACCAGATTGCCGTTTCCTCGCATTCCCTCCCTCCGCACCTCCTCTCCCCCCCCCCCCCCCCCCCCCCCCCCCCCCCCCCCCCCCGGACGGATCATTTACTCGTCCGTTTAAGGGAATTAACAGCGTTTTATTGTAACAAACCTGCGAGCAGAAAACCATGCAGCGACTGCAACGACACCTTTGTTATTGTTATTAACATCGTAAAAATGAGTGTTTTCATTAACACAATCATTATAAATGTTCTTATCATGGTTGTTATTAATTACATTTCTACCAGCTTCTTCTGTTATTGGTAAATTAAAATGATGCTTTTAGACATTATAAATTGTAACTATTTCAATCCTTTTTCTTAATGTTATTACTCATTTTGTGATTATGACATTAAAATAACTAACATGGTAAAATAAACATATTATTATTAACACTAAAGAATTATAAAGTCATAATATTATTAGCATTATAATAATTAAAACTATATTAACACTTTTATGAATATTAGAATTAGTTTTAGAATAAACTGGATTATAATTGAAGCTTAAACTTGTATTTACTAATACAATTAACATTATTAATATCATTATCAAGTTGATTTTTATTAGCATATTTAATTAAATTGACATTAATATCAGCATCATTTACACGATTAGGACCAGCATCACTGCTGTTTTCATCTTATTAATGTTAGCATCACAATTTCAACATCACTAAAATTCTTATTTCCACCATTGTTTTTATTATCATTTAATTTTGTAATTGATATTTATTGATATCTGATTTTGTGATCTGTTTCAGGGGCTGTTATTTCCATGTTGAAGAAATGAAAAAGAAAAACAGTAAAGTCTTCGTTTACTCACCAGATCTTCATCCCGGATTCTCTCCTCCTCCTCTCTTTGTCTCCAATTCTCATCCTTAATCTTCAGTTTTAGTTTTTTCTCCTCCTCTTTTCACTTCTCTCCTTTCTGCCTTTCTCTCCTTTATTCTTTTTTTCTGTACATGAATGAGTCACGTTAGTATTTCTTTTCTTCTTTCTCTCTTCACTCAGCCTTCTCTTCCAACATCAACCTCCTCTTCCCAGCTCCTCGGTCTGGACTCAGCCCACCCCTCTGAGCCCCGGAGCCCCGGAGCCCCGGAGCCCCGGAACCCCGGAGCCCCGGAGCCCCGGAGCCCCGGAACCCCGGAGCCTCGGAGCCCCGGAACCCCGGAGCCTCGGAGCCTCGGAGCCCCGGAACCCCGGAGCCTCGGAGCCCCGGAGCCTCGGAGCCCCGGAGCCCCGGAACCCCGGAACCCCGGAGCCCCGGAGCCCCGGAACCCCGGAACCCCGGAACCCCGGAACCCCGGAGCCTCGGAGCCTCGGAGCCTCGGAGCCTCGGAGCCTCGGAGCCTCGGAGGCCTTCATCCCCAGAAGACCAGCAGGGTGCTGTAGCTCTTTAAAGCCTGTGTCACTTCCTGTCTGGCACTTCTGGGTTGTCTCAGGGTTTTGAGAGGTTCTGATCGGGATCCGGTTGATCTAAAACTTGGAACCACCTGCAGCTGACTCGACCCAGCCCCCACAGTTCAACTCTGAGGTAAGAACGATGTAAGGATGGTCAACGTTGAGCTGGCGGTCATCAGACCGAAGAGCACCTCCCACGGCTGCCTGACAGGATCAGGAAGTGGTTCGAACTCTGGAGTAACTGACAGATGTGCACGAGTCTTTGACCTGCTTGGCTTCTCTCTTGGTGGACATTCACCCACAATTGCTGCTACTTCTGCTCACCTGAAACACCACGTGACATCACTTCTCATCTCGTCCAATCACATCTCCTCGTTTAACATCTTGTTTTATTTGACCACTTAAGTCAATATATCATCTCATCAATTCATACTAATGATCTCATCACTGTTCGTTTGGTCTCTCCATGTCTCACCTCATCTCGTCTCATCTCATTGGCCCTCGTCAATTCTCATCTTGTCTCATCTGATCACTTCTCAAGATGGGATTATTTTCATGTCATGTCATGTTTCTTCGTCTCTTGTCTCCTAATTTTGCCTTGTCACACCTCATCTCGTCATTTCTCACATCTCTTCATGTCTTCTCATCCTTCCTTATCTCATCACACCTCATCGTACAACATCTTCCGTCACATGCCTTGCATCTCTTGCATCTCATGATTTCTTGTCTCATCACATTAGACCATGTCTCATTTTTCATAACTTTATATCACTTTACACAACTTCATATTTGATCTTATTTCTTTACTCATCACCATGTTGTATCTGATCTCATCTCATTTCAGCAGATGTCTCATCTATTTGCGTCATGTCTCATCAATTCTCATCTCAGTTACTCAGAACAAGAAGAGGACTATGGTTCTGAAGAGGCGTACTGAACATCAGAGCTGCACGGGGCTCCTGGACGAGACATAAAAAGTGGGTCAGCAAGACCTGCATGCCAGGATTGTGGATGATCAGCTAAGTCCTGATGTCATATGTCATGAGAAGGACCTGATCCGGTTTTCTTATTTTGTTCGTTATTGGTTTTGGTCCAGGAAACCCTGCATCTGTGCTTAGTCTGTACCACAGACATGCAAACGTGGTCCCTGGTGCCACAGACCCTGACTTTGTTGGCTCTCCAAGTCCATCTGAGACTTGTAAACTCTGGAGGGAGACCTTCAGAGTCCAGACGGTGAGTGCCACTGAGGACCAGTTTGGGTGAGGTGCACCACGTGAATGCATTTCTAGTGTCAGGCCTAAAACCTGGTCCTGGGGAGGTAGAACCGGTTAGTTTCTTGGGTCCTGGTTGGAGGTAGGGTGTGTAGAGGTCAGGTTAGGTGACCGTGTGAGTATGAGTGGATCCCTCACCGGCCTCCCAACAGAACATCATATTAACAGCACACGAACCAGTTCACATACTGGTGATACTGGGGAGTAAGAGAGAGAGAATCGGGCGATCGACAGCACACACACCTGCTCTCTCTCTTTCTTTCTCTCTGGTTGGTCTATTTGGTCTCCACCTCCTTTTCCACCTCCTCCCTCCTTCCATCTCTTCCTCACACACTCAGACACACATTCACACACACTCAATCGCTCTCTCCTTTTACGGTGAGGCCACGCCCCCCGTTGTGATGTCGTCAGCGGCTGGGAGGAAGACCCGTGGGGTTTTTGGTTTTTGGCGTCCAGTCCTGTGGGGCCGCGGGGCTGAGAGTTTCTCCTCCGCTCCTCATCCCTCCATCCAAGGCCCGCCTCTCTTCCTCTTCTCCTCCTCTCTTTGGGGAAAAGAAAAAAGACACTTTGCTCGCGCTCGATTCGCCATCCGGACCCCGCACTGTTTTTCTTCTTCTTTTCTCTGAGGATTTTATTTCTCTTTTCCATTTTTTTCTCCTCCTCCTTCCTTTCTGTCTCTGCGGGTTTGAAGATGTCGACTGTTGGACGACTTTTAAAAAAATCTCTAAACTAACTTGTGCGCTGGGATTTTTTTTCTACGCTTTGTTCAGACAAAACATGAATTAAATCTGAACAACTGACAAAAAGTTGTGCAGACATTAAAAAGTCCTGACATTTTTTCCTCCCATTCTCTTTTATTTCTTCATCCTCTTGTTTTTCTGTTTCAGAGGTTTTCAGAAAATGTCAGACAGTCAGAAGCTTCAGCGTCTGTCTGTCTTGTAACGCCCCTGTTTTATTTCTGAACTTTGCCCTTTTTGGTTTTGTTTTCCTTTTCTTTCTGTTTTTTTGAGTGGCCGGTGTTTCCGAGGCCCCGATGATGTTCGGGATCCAGGACAACTTGCCCCGAGGGGCCACAGCCAACATGAAGGAAGAACCGCTGGCAGTCCGCTCCTGGATGCACTCGGCCGGCGTGGTGGACGCCAACACGGCCGCTCAGAGGTAAGGTGTGCACACTGCCCCACGGGATTCTGGGACCTGTAGTCCCAGTTGACACTGAGACTTTTCTTCAGCTGTCGGACAGCACAGAAAATACAAAATCCTTGTGTTGAAGAAAAATATGAGATTTTTTTGATTTACAGAATTTTTTTTAAAAACCGGATTCTGAAGCTCAAACAGGCAAAAATGTTTTCTGACTTAAAGTAAAAATGTTTCTGATGTTTTGAAAGAGAAATATAAATTAACTGCTTGATAAGTCCATACTCAGATTAAAAAGGAAAATAAATGATATTTGTATTTTTCCAGAAGTGTGTTAAGCTCTCTGGCCGCTTTTGAGGTGATGAAGAGCAGCGTCAGGAATGGAAAAGAGAATGAAAACAGACGGACGCTGCTGTTTCTTCTATTATTCATGCTTTTGCAGTTCCAGTCAAAAAAAATTAAAATCATCTGTCAATTTAAAAGCCGTTTCACTGAAACCCGCTGCATCAGAGGAAGTTTCACAGCGGCGACTGCAGTCCGAGCGCTCGCTCATTAATGCGTCTGTGTCGCCGCGGCGACAGTCCGAGGCAGAGTCCCGCGACGGTTATCACAGGTGAAAGCGTGTCGCACACGCGCGTCTGCAGCTGCAGAGAAACAAAAAAAACTATTTTTATTTCAGGTGAAATTCAGAATCTCACAGAGTTAAATAAAATCCACATTATCTTTAATTTTACACAAACATTTTCATCTAAACGGTTAAAATCTGCCTGAAATTTAATGTAAATGTTTTTTAAAAATGTGGGATGAATTCAGATTAATGTCAACTGGATACTGAAGAGGTGTGAGTGAAGGAGTGTGTCACACTTTCATGGTAATTGTTTTTAAGTGTTTGATGGTTTATTCAAATTTAAATTAAATAGGTTTAATCTAAAGAAAAACAAAAAAACCAAACAAAAATTCTGATACATAAAAAAATATTAGCAAATTCTTTTTAAATTGGCAGAAACATGTGTGTTGTCTCAAATGAACATGTGAAACAGGCGCCGGCAGAGTTCTGATTTTAGATAAATGTAAAAAATCTCTGTTGCTGCTCTGATGGTCTCTGCAGAGCAGATTTACTTGGACTCCACCGGCACGAGGCGCTCGCTGTTGGCCTCCCGACTCGTCCGACCTCCGATCAGCTCGAACCCGAGTTTGACGGGCCAGCAGGACCTTTATGTGCAGAAACAAGCAGCGTTGCTCCGGTCGCGGCGGCTCCGTAAACACCGTTCAGATCTATGCGTGTTTCATGTTTTAGACACTCCATGTGGCTGTGTGCATGTGTGTGTGTGTGTGTGTGTGTGTGTGTTTGCTGTTAACCTGGTAACAGTGTTTTTTCACACACCTATAAAAGAGTTATGAAATATAATAGTATGAAATAGTAATTTTTTTCTTGTTTGATCATATTCGCGTGTTCGCACTCGTTCATCATTCGTACGCTCACGTGTCTTCATACATTTACATACGTGTAGATATTCTGGAACACGCAGTCATACGTGTGACCATAAGACTTCTCATACATCAAACCTTATCATGCTGTACGTGTGTTTGCGCCCGTATGTACTGAACTACGCACGTCGGTGCTGGTCCGGGACTGAGCTCGGATATCACCACCGTCTCAAATATGGATATATTTAATGTTTAAAGTTACTTGTTAACTTATTTTTTAAAGAAACATTTTTAAGCAAAATTAAAAAAAAAAAAAAAAAGGTATCAAAAATGTAAAACAGTCAGCTGACAGGACCAGGCTGAACGGAGTCGCGTCCATCTTTCACCGGACAGGCGGTGACTCCAGTCATGAGCATCGTCATTACCTACAGTCACACATATCTTCATATTTGGATCTTTTATGTAGTTGCATCTTTGGTCATTTGTACAATTACATTTTCATATATGTTGATATTTGCAGCCATTCGTACGGTCAAACGTACTCTCGTAATATACTCACATTTAAAGGCCGATGGATGTACACATTTTTTGGTCATATTTACAATTATACATCTGCTCTTATTTGTGAATGACCACAAATATCACATGTAATCTCACATGTAATTTGCCATCATATTTTTGCTCATAGGTATGACAATGAGGTCATATATGTGGTCATACATGAGGTCATACATGTGGTCATACATGTGGTCATACATGAGGTCATACATGAGGTCATACATGTGGTCATACATGAGGTCATATATATGGTCATACATGTGGTCATACATGTGGTCATACATGAGGTCGTATATATGGTCATACATGTGGTCATACATGTGGTCATACATGAGGTCATACATGAGGTCATACATGTGGTCATACATGTGGTCATACATGAGGTCATATATATGGTCATACATGTGGTCATACATGTGGTCATACATGAGGTCATATATATGGTCATACATGTGGTCATACATGTGGTCATACATGAGGTCGTATATATGGTCATACATGTGGTCATACATGTGGTCATACATGAGGTCATACATGTGGTCATACATGAGGTCGTATATATGGTCATACATGTGGTCATACATGTGGTCATACATGAGGTCGTATATATGGTCATACATGTGGTCATACATGTGGTCATACATGAGGTCGTATATATGGTCATACATGTGGTCATACATGAGGTCATACATGAGGTCATACATGTGGTCATACATGTGGTCATACATGAGCTCATACATGTGGTCATACATGAGGTCGTATATATGGTCATACATGAGCTCATACATGTGGTCATACATGAGGTCATACATGAGGTCATACATGTGGTCATACATGAGGTCGTATATATGGTCATACATGTGGTCATACATGAGGTCATATATGTGGTCATACCTGTGGTCATACATGAGGTCGTATATATGGTCATACATGTGGTCATACATGAGGTCATACATGTGGTCATACATGAGGTCGTATATATGGTCATATATATGGTCATACATGAGGTCATACATGTGGTCATACATGTGGTCATACATGAGGTCGTATATATGGTCATATATGTGGTCATACATGAGGTCATACATGAGGTCATACATGTGGTCATACATGAGGTCATACATGTGGTCATACATGTGGTCATACATGTGGTCATACATGAGGTCATACATGAGGTCGTATATATGGTCATACTTGTGGTCATACATGTGGTCATACATGAGGTCATACATGAGGTCGTATATATGGTCATACATGTGGTCATACATGTGGTCATACATGAGGTCATACATGAGGTCGTATATATGGTCATACATGAGGTCATACATGAGGTCATATATGTGGTCATACATGTGGTCATACATGAGGTCATACATGAGGTCGTATATATGGTCATACATGAGGTCATACATGAGGTCATATATGTGGTCATACATGAGGTCATACATGAGGTCGTATATATGGTCATATATGTGGTCATACATGAGGTCATACATGTGGTCATACATGAGGTCATACATGAGGTCATACATGAGGTCATACATGAGGTCATACATGTGGTCATACATGAGGTCATACATGAGGTCGTATATATGGTCATACATGAGGTCATACATGAGGTCATATATGTGGTCATACATGAGGTCATACATGTGGTCATACATGTGGTCATACATGAGGTCATACATGTGGTCATACATGAGGTCATACATGTGGTCATACATGAGGTTATACATGAGGTCATACATGAGGTCATACATGAGGTCGTATATATGGTCATACATGAGGTCATACATGAGGTCATACATGAGGTCATACATGTGGTCATACATGAGGTCATATATGTGGTCATACATGAGGTCATACATGTGGTCATACATGTGGTCATACATGAGGTCATACATGTGGTCATACATGAGGTTATACATGAGGTCATACATGAGGTCATACATGAGGTCATACATGTGGTCATACATGAGGTCATACATGCATCTTCTTCTCAGCTGCTTAGATGTTCAGATGAAGGTTGGGGTTAGCCGGACACCTCCACTGCCATGTGTTCTGCATCTTCATGGGGCAGGGGTTTGTTCACACGCGTGTCCACTGTGTGTTTGTTTTTCAGTGGGGTGGGTTTGGCTCGAGCTCACTTTGAGAAGCAGCCCCCGTCCAACCTGAGGAAGTCCAACTTCTTCCACTTTGTGCTGGCACTGTACGACCGGCAGGGTCAGCCGGTGGAGATCGAGCGTACTGCCTATGTTGACTTCGTGGAGAAAGAGAAGGTGAGACACACGAGGGCAAGGAGGAGCTGCAACACAAACCAAACATACCTGCTGAAAGGAACGAATGCACCTGCAGGCAGAGAAGACATGACATGTAAATACAGCAAAAAAAAAGCAACAAAAGCACAACAGACAAGAGCTGACATTTACTAACGATGTGAAAACTGACGTCTTTCTGCCAGAAAACACTGGCTGACAGTCGGTTGGAGAGTTTAGTAGTATACAAACTATTTGGTAAAACTCCAGAGTGACCTTGAACAGGACCATGATGATCCATCGTTCTGTTACTCGAAGAAGAAAAACTAAAGTTAGAATAAATAAATATAAGCTCATTTTTTGAGTTTATAACCTTAAAAAAATGAACTAAGACATTGTGACTTTAAAAAGTCATAACTTTGTGACTTAAAAACTAAAAAATTGTAGTTTAAAAACTCGTAAACTTGCTAAAAAGAAATAAGGATCTCTTAAAAAATTTGATCATTTAGAATAAACAAAACTTTGTAGAAATAACTCAGAATTTTTATGAAAAATCTTTTTTTTATGACATAATAAAAATCTCAAAAACTAACTTTAAAGGAAAAAAATCTGGATTTCTGACTTTGAAAAAAGACCAACTTTGTGTACTTGCAGTTTGACTTAAAAACTGTAGATTATTGAAGAAACATAATTCATTTCTAAGTTTACAAAACTTGCAGATTTGAAAGAAAAAGTCAGAATTTCTGATTCTCTAAAGTCACAGATCTGTGAGAGATAATGAAATGTGACTTTATATATTAAAAAATGTGCAAGTGTTTGCACGCGTCCCACTGTCAGCGATGGTTGTGACAGTTTCCAGCGAGCAGAGAATCAAACGCACCTCCAGTTGTCAGGTGGTGGAAAACAAGTGCATCCCCAGGATGAAGCGGCTTCAGAGGTCCGTTTGCTTCTGTTTCAGGAGCCGAGCGGCGAGAAGACCAACAACGGGATTCACTACAAGCTGCAGCTGCTCTACAGCAACGGTGGGTACGCTCGTTTCAACGCACAGCACAGCCGGCTGCAGGTCACAAGGTCAGAGGAGTAACGCAGCTGTTGGTTTGTGTGCAGGAGTGAGGACCGAGCAGGACCTCTTCGTCCGGCTCATCGACTCCATGACCAAGCAGGTGAGCCTCATTGTAGTTTTTGTCATTTGTTATTGGGGATCAGTTATTGATCATGCCTTGATTCAGTCAGCTGTCTCGTCTACACTTTTGTGTCACAGAAGAGAAGCGACACAGATCCGTCACGGATGATTATTTTCTTGATGATTTGATGGTGGTGAGAAGTCAGCAGGAAGCTTTGATTTTTTTCTAGAACATGTACGACAGATTGAACTGTCTGCAGGAGTGAGCGTGGGCGGTAACAAGCGGGCCACCTGATGACAGGTGGGATAGGCTCCGCCCCTCAGACCCTGACAGGCTGAAGATGGGGTGAGGACGGATGGACTATGGATGGCCAAAAGAAGCTGCAGTAAACAGATCAATCAGAGAAGTTTATTTTTCAAAATAAGAGCAGCTCCTTTATCACAGGTCTTTCTACTTCTCCACCTCCATTTTTACCTCCTGTTTTCCTCCCTTCTACCTCCTTTTCCACCTCTTTCTCAGCTTCACCTCCTCAGCCACATTCCTTTTTCACATCCACCTCCTTTTTTTGTCTGAAAACAACTTCTTCTTTCTCACATTTTCATCCACCTTTTTCCCCTTCCTTTTTCACCTCCACCTTCTCCTCTTCCTCTTTCGTCTCTGTGATGGACAGGAGATCCTCTCCTCATTCTGCTCTCCTTTTTTCATCTCATCCTTTGTCCTTTTCTAACTCCTCTTCATCCCCATTCTCTCCTCCTCCTCCAGCTGCAGGAGGGTTGCATGCATAGATGCATACGTGTGTGCGCCTCCTGCTGATGGAGGTGTGATCAGAACGGATCAGGAAGCTTCCGTCTTCACGCGTCCGTTCACGCGTCCGTTCACGCGTTCCTGCGCACACGCGTGTGTGAGCTCGCGGGTCTCTGTGCTGGAACTGAAAAGTCAAATGTCTGAAGCAGCACAAACATCAATTTCTCTGCGCTGCAGGAGGTTCGTTCCACCTGTGGAGACGTGTCGCGACCTGCAGCAGCTCACAAACAAGCGTGCGTCATGTGACTTGTCTGCGGCGCGTGACGTGTGACGGTGTGCTGCAGGTCCTCGTTAGTGTCCGTTAGGTCCGGACGGCCCGGACTCTGGATTCGCTGCGGGGGGTCCAGTGGCTTGTGGAAGTGCAGTGTGATGGAGGTGGGACCTTTGGGAGGATCGCGGCGACGCGTCAATGTGATGCACTTTAAACACATAACGGAGGTCACAGTTGTCAATCGATAGTTCTGATTGTTTTCTACGAGCGAGACAAACACCTGGTGAACTGAAATAAAAAAAGAGATCTCAGAATTTGGGATTTTAAATGTACACGCTTGTGAATTTTTTTTTTTTTTAAGGTGCTCTTTAAAACTTAAAAAAAAAACAAAAAATGTGACTTTATGAGTTTTGAAGATAAAAATGTAAATATGTGATTGTAAAACTGCACATTTGTAACAACAAATTTAAAATCCTGACCTTTAAATTGGAAATTTCTTAGGAAAAAAGTTGACTTTATTTGTAGTAAAAGTTGTAAGACAAAAGCTGAAAATTGTAATTTTACAAACTTACAAATAAAATAAAATCATTCTGAATGTATACATTGCTAATTTGCAACAAAAAATCTGATTTTGCAAGAACTCAAGACAAAAAATGTCCTACTTTACGAACTTACAGATAAAAAAACAACATGACTAAAATCACAAACTTGAACAAGAAAACAACTTAAATCCTGCTGAGCTTGCAACACAAAAACCAGAGGTTGTGACTTTATAATCTTACAAATTAAATAAGTTCAGCTGTTACTGAAAACTTCAATTGAAATTACATACACAAATTAAATAAAAAGATATCTGACTCTGACGTTATAACATTACAGATAAAAAAACCCAACTATATAGAGTCACAAATTAAAAAAGAAAAAGAAAGTTACAAATTCTGACTTTTTTTTTGCATTTCTGTGTTTCTATGAATTTAAGTTGTAAATAAATTTAATTATACTATAAATTCTGTCTTTATAAATTGGTTAATTTTAAAATAAATTCCCATTTGAAAATTTACAAGTCAATTTCAATTTCAGTTTTATTTATATAGCATCAAGTTGTCTCTAGTTTGTCTCCAGAGACCAGAACTCGACCCCGATCAGTTATTA
Organism: Xenentodon cancila; assembly: GCA_014839995.1. NCBI lineage: Eukaryota > Metazoa > Chordata > Actinopteri > Beloniformes > Belonidae > Xenentodon > Xenentodon cancila. The sequence continues at coordinate 25,155,476 of CM026218.1, forward strand.
CATAAACACCAGCAGGTACAAACTCCCCTTTAAGAGGGAAGAAACCTGGACCAGGACCTGGACCATAAGGGGGAAGAAACCTGGACCAGGACCTGGATCATAAGGGGGAAGAAACCTGGACCAGGACCTGGATCATAAGGGGGAAGAAACCTGGACCAGGACCTGGACCATAAGGGGGAAGAAACCTGGACCAGGACCTGGATCATAAGGGGGGACCCTCCTGCTGAAGACCAGCAGGTAGAACAGGAAGTAGAGAGAAGAGACTCAGACACACCGTCAAAGGTACCAAAGACCAGATCCATCAGTATAATTATCTGTTACCTGGAGAACTGAGAGTTTTCTGTCCATCAGACTGGTACCTGGTTAGTTGGTGGACTACAGAGACCACTATCTAAACAGGTGTAGACAGCAGACACTGAGGTGGTCAGAGGTGGGACTGCAGGTCAGTGGATCATGGTGGTGTCCCCCTGCAGCAGGTCTACAGCAGCAGATCCAGATGAAGCTGTGTTGAAGACCAGCTGCTCCAGTCTGGTCCTGCAGCTGCAGCTGTGACTACTGGTCCTGACACACTAAAGTTTACACCAACTAGATGTTTTACTGAACACAAACGTTGGAAGTTTGGTTTTAAAGGTGGAGGTGGTGTCAGCCTCCTTCAGATAAATAAACAATATGAATTTATAGATTCACAAACTGCTGAATCAGCAAAAACGTTACTGAAAATGTGACTTTTTAAAGTTGCAAGTTTTCGAGGGAACACTCAGCAATTGAGATTTCATAAACCTTTTTTATCTCAGAAAGTTTTTATCTCAGGTGCACTTTCAGCTTTTGGCCGTGACGTGAACCTGGACAGATCCGTCGTCTCGGGCTGATGCTGTAGCGGCGTCTGCCGTCTGCAGGCGATGCTGCCGGCACCAGTGTCAGAGCTCCCGCGTCTGCTCTCAGCTGTGACACTAATGAAACTCAGCAGCCTTTAAGTCCAACGACTCATTCAATTAGCGGTAAAGAGCGTGCCGTCTGTGATCCGTTCTTGTGTTGATGCCTTTGGTTCCGGCTCGTTTATGAGAGCGTCTGCAGACACTAATCACAGATAATGGCGCTGAATGAGATGAACAGCGCTCCGACTGAGACTGTCGTCGGGCTGGAATGTAGAGGATCCACGCCTGAACAGAACCCAGTCACCTGATCCACAGGTGTGTCCACTCACCTGCCTGTGTGTGTTTCAGGCCATCATCTACGAGGGTCAGGACAAGAACCCAGAGATGTGCCGAGTTCTCCTAACACACGAGATCATGTGCAGGTAAGATCAGCTGAGCCTGTCTGGAGCAGGGCTGGTCCTGGTCCTGGTCCTGGTCCTGGTCCTGGTCCTGGTCCTGGTTCTGGTCCTGGTCTTGGTCCTGGTTCTGGTCCTGGTACTAGTAATGGTTCTTTTACTGGTACTAGTCCTGGTCCTGGTCCTGGTACTAGTCCTGCTTCAAGTCCTGGTCCTGGTCCCAGTCCTGGTACTGGTACTGGTCCTGGTGCTAGTCCTGGTCCTGGTACTAGTACTGGTCCTGGTTCAAGTCCTGCTACTAGTCCTGTTCCTGGTTCTGGTCCTGGTACTAGTCCTGGTTCTTTTCCTGGTACTAGTACTGGTCCTGGTACTGGTACTGGTACTGGTCCTGGTGCTAGTCCTGGTCCTGGTACTAGTACTAGTACTGGTCCTTAACCTGGTGCTAGTACTGGTCCTGGTACTGGTACTGGTCCTGGTGCTAGTCCTGGTCCTGGTCCTGGTACTAGTACTGGTCCTTAACCTGGTACTAGTACTGGTCCTTAACCTGGTACTAGTACTGGTCCTGGTACTAGTCCTTGTCCTGGTACTAGTCCTGGTCCTGGTCCCAGTCCTAGTACTGGTCCTGGTGCTAGTCCTGGTCCTGGTCCTGGTACTAGTCCTGGTCCTTAACCTGGTGCTAGTACTGGTCCTGGTACTAGTCCTTGTGCTGGTACTAGTCCTGGTCCTGGTTCTGGTCCTGATACTAGTCCTGGTTCTTTTTCTGGTACTAGTACTGGTCCTGGTCCTGGTACTAGTCCTGCTACAAGTCCTGGTCCTGGTCGCAGTCCTTGTACTGGTCCTGGTCCTGGTCCTGGTACTAGTCCTGGTCCCCCAGATCAGATCAGTCACATGACCTGCAGACAGCCGCACCTGATGGTCATGTGAATATAATGTTCAGCTAGTCCAGCTTTAGACTGAGTCTAGGACCTGAACCTGAACCAGCACCCCTGCAGACCTCCTGATTACAGGGAGGGAGTTGCCAGGTAAAACATCGAAGTGGAGTATGTGACTGACGAAGCTGTGTGTGTGTGTGTGTGTGTGTGTGTGTGTGTGTGTGTGTGTGTGTGTGTGTGTGTGTGTGTGTGTGCGCGTGTGTGTGTGTGCGTGTGTGTGTGTGTGTGTGCGCGTGTGTGTGTGCGCGTGTGTGTGTGTGTGTGTGTGTGTGTGCGTATCAGCCGCTGCTGTGATAAGAAGAGCTGTGGAAACCGCAACGAGACGCCGTCGGACCCCGTCATCATCGACAGGTGACACACACACGTTTGAACTTATATGAACTTCTGGTGGAAATCTATTGATCTGTTGTTTTTGATCAAACACAAGAACAAATGAATGAATGAATAGTTTAATACTAGTTTATAACTAGTTTAATACTAGTTTAGCAATAGTTTATTACTAGTTTAATACAATTTAGCACTAGTTTACGACTGATTAGTTACATTTTATCGCTTGTTTAACACTAGTTTACTCATAGATTATTGCTAGGTTATTGCTACTTTATTAGTATTATTAGTTTAACTTTAGTTTATTACTAGCATCATTAGTAGTTTATTACTAGATTTTTAGTGGTTTATTACTAGTTTACTACTATTTTAGCACTGTCTATTGCTAGCTTCTTACTAGTTTGGCACTAGTTTATTACTAGTTTGGCACTACTTTATCACTAGTTTATTACTAGTTTATTACTAGTTTATTTCTAGTTCATTACTAGTTTATTACTAGTTTATTACTAGCGTCATTAGTAGTTTATTACTATATTTTTATTGGTTTATTACTAGTTTATTACTAGTTCACTACTAGTTTATTATTAGTTCATTACTAGTTTATTACTAGTTCATTACTAGTTTATTACTAGTTTATTACTAGCGTCATTAGTAGTTTATTACTATATTTTTATTGGTTTATTACTAGTTTATTACTAGTTCACTACTAGTTTATTATTAGTTCATTACTAGTTTATTACTAGTTCATTACTAGTTTATTACTAGTTTATTACTAGTTTATTACTAGTTCATTACTAGTTTATTACTAGTTTATTACTAGTTTATTACTAGTTCATTACTAGTTTATTACTAGTTCATCACTAGTTCATTACTAGTTTATTACTAGTTTATTACTAGTTCATTACTAGTTCATTACTAGTTTATTACTAGTTTATTACTAGTTCAATACTAGTTTACTTGTAGAATAATGCTAGTTTTATACTAGTTTAGCAATAGTTTTCTCTTAGATTATTGCAAGGTTATCTCTAGTTCAACACTAGTTTAGCACCAGTTTACTTAAAGATTATTGCTATTTCATCGCTAGTTTAGCTAGTCTAGTTTATTGCTAGGTTAATGCTAGTGGAGCACTAGCTCATCGCTAGGTTAATGCTGGTTAAAGCTGGTTAAAGCTTCTTCTCCTGTGGAAGTGTGATCTGGTGTTTATGTGTTAAAGCTGGTTGAGTTAGTGAGGTAGTATTATTACCAGTATTATGGTACTTATAGTACCTGGAAGGCGGTGCACAGTACCATCACACACTGCTTGGGTTTGGTTCTGTACAACCTAACCTAACCCATCTCTCTGACACCATCAAGGACTCGTCGTTTCAGTCTGCAGTTCTGATACTAGTGACGGTTCCTGGAGATGCTGGTTGATCTGGCCTGAGTGAGCCCCCTCCTCCTCCTCCTCCTCCTCCTCCTCTCACTTTATTTTCCTCTTCCTCCCCCTCCTGCCCTCCTGTCTTTTGTCCCATGAGGAATCATACGCTTTCCTCTCCTCTTTTCACCTCCTCCTCCTCTGCTCTCGGCCGACTCCTGAGCATTAATCTCGTTCTTCATCCCCCCTCCGCCTCTCTCTTCTCTGGGGCTGTGAGGGGGGAGGGAGACTTGGAGAAGTGGACGGATGGATGGATGCGACTGCAGCAGCCTTTTGAAAGGAGAAGTGGTGATTTTCTACAGCGGCTCTTTTTTTTCTTCCCTCTGCCTGCTGAAATGCATGATGGGAAGGTCTCCTGTGTTTTCCGGCGGCGTCCAGTGAACAGGAAACATGTCAGGGTCAGACTGCAGCTCAGAGCACAAACACTCCCAGTAAAACTTGGATGCAGCAGCGTTCACCGCTCAACCCCACTTTAATAAAACTGACATTAACGAGGACAACATCGGAGTTCACTTTTACATTAGTCAGCCTCTTTACCTCTTCATCTCTTATTTTACTGCTGTCACATACAACAGTTTTTTTTATTCCTGTCTATTGCATGAACTCATGCTAAGCAGTAGTAGGCCAACAATCTCCATTGCTTTGTGATTTATTTAACAAAAATGAAGCTAAAAAACAGGGGAAAAAAAACTTAATGCAAAAACCTGTGGCCAACTAAATACTTGCATAGGATTTAAGAGTTGCAGCCAGGTGCTGCTGACCGTCACACCTCTTTAAAAGCAGGTGTTCAGGTTTGTTAGTCTGGAGTTTTCAGGTACCATATAACACAATGCCAACAGGGAAGGAAATCAGGAATGGTCTTTGAAAAGTCATTTAAAATGATTGTAAAACAATTTCCAAACAAGTAGCAGTTCAAAACTCTACAACAAGAAAGATTATCGACATGTGGAAATCAGCTGAGACACTTGTCATCACTAGCTTGATCAGACATATCTGATCACTTCATGAAAACTGTCATTAGTGAAATGGGTCTAGTGCCAGTAATTCTAGTTTTTTACACTGAACCATTCACTTTTTTTTCTTTTTTTCTCCTTTGTCTGCAAATATATTAATATTTAATATAAATTTTGTCATAACCTAAAAGCCACGTATGTATGCATTTTAATCGTGCAACAGTTTTCTTTCTTTTTTCGGAACCAATCACAATGCGGCAGCAGTGGGCTTTATCTGCGGACTCTAACAGGAGATCCCAAGAGCCACAATGCAAGAACACCAAAATGTAACAGCATTCCACTGCAGCCATTTAGGTAGAGGGACCGCGGGTCTGGATCCGGACCCCGGTGGTTGGTAGAGAGACTGCGGGTCTGGATCCGGACCCCGGTGGTTGGTAGAGAGACTGCAGGTCTGGATCCGGATCCCGGTGGTTGGTAGAGGGACTGCGGGTCTGGATCCGGACGCCGGTGGTTGGTAAAGGGGCTGCGGGTCTGGATCCGGATCCCGGTGGTTGGTAGAGGGACTGCGGGTCTGGATCCGGACCCCGGTGGTTGGTAGAGGGACTGCGGGTCTGGATCCGGACGCCGGTGGTTGGTAAAGGGGCTGCGGGTCTGGATCCGGATCCCGGTGGTTGGTAGAGGGACTGCGGGTCTGGATCCGGACCCCGGTGGTTGGTAGAGAGACTGCGGGTCTGGATCCGGACGCCGGTGGTTGGTAAAGGGGCTGCGGGTCTGGATCCGGATCCCGGTGGTTGGTAGAGGAACTGCAGGTTTGATCCGGATCCCGGTGGTTGGTAGAGGAACTGCAGGTTTGATCCGGATCCCGGTGGTCGGTAGATGGACTGCAGGTTTGATCCGGATCCCGGTGGTTGGTAGAGGAACTGCAGGTTTGATCCGGATCCCGGTGGTCGGTAGAGGAACTGCTGTTTTTTTTTAGTTTTTTTTTTACTTCAGTTCTAAGTGGGAATGTTGGTGCTCGGTGACATCACACCGTGTTTTTCCAGGACGGTTTTTAAACATTCTAAACTTGTATTTGTTGAATTAATCTTAAACTAAGAACCCCTGTGATCAGATCATTTTCTTTTCCGTTTATACACAAATCAAATGCACAGATTCCTGAACCAGCATTGCTGAGTCCTCGTCTGTCACTACGTCCTCTGAACGCTGTGTTCAGCAGTGAAACAGCAGCAGATGGTGCGTTTGGGGTCACCCTTTTTTCCCAGGAAGAAAAATATGCAGCTACACTTCATCTCTCCATTGACTCTCATGCATTCATACATTTAACATTTAGCTATGTGGGGCCCCCTGGGGCCCCCAAACATTATTCTGCTGTCAGTCACCCTGAAACACGGCCAGTAATGAGATTCCTCCAAAAACCGACCTGCAGCATGAGAGGGAAATCACACCTACGCCCGTTAAATGATTGACAGCACGTCGTCCTCCCATAATCCCACGCTGCAGACACCAGAGACCCTCGCAGACAGGAGATTGTACCCCAGCAAAAAAATTCTCACATCAGGTATTCAGAGCCAGAGCGTGAAAAGATGAGAACTGGTCCCATCGCCGTCATCGTCAGCAGCTACAAACAGGTCGATGAAAAAAAACTGACGTGAGCTGAGAGGTTTAAAAGACAGAAGAGACATTAAACTGACTGAAGATCATGGTGTTAAAACGTTCTCACAGTGTTCAGAGGAGGATCATCCCATCATCATCCGCCCTCCAAAGCTCCTGTCTGAACACAGAACAAAGAACCACTGCGATGGGGAGCCTCCACCTGCGGGGCAAGGCCCCTTAATGAGCCGTAAAAGAAGGAAAGCTGATTCATTAAGGATCCCAGCGACCGCTGAGAATCTGCCGCTCCGCAACAAAGATGAGAGCGGTTCTGGAAACAGCAGCAGAGCATCGACTCAGCAGCTGGTGAGTCCACCAGAACCTTCTGATGTACCCTACAAACAACTCCAGACCATCGTCCCTCCACCACCGTGCCTGACAGTGGATCTGAGATGTTGCTGCTCAAATACTGGGTTTGGTTTTCTCCAAACATGGTTCTGGACCCTGGACATGCAGCCCAACACCATGTTTGGACGGGACTTGGATTTCCACATCATTGGATAGATGTGCAGCCAATGACAGAAGAGAAGCCATTGACCTCCGCAGCCATCTTGGTAGTTTTAAATCTTGGACACCTCTGTACGACTCATGGCATAAACTCCGCCCCCCTCCTAGTGACTGGTCTGGGATATTCTGAACTGGTGGACACGGCTGTGAATGGGAGGGAAACCAGGCTCAGGTCATGAGTCTAGGTATTTGAGCTGGTCCAGAAACCTTCTGGTTCCAGAGGTGAAAGTGCTCAGAGAGAGCAGCTGTTCACGTGTCAGGTGGCAGGTTATCAGGTGTCACAGGTGGCGCATCGATCGCCTCAGTCGCTCTGATGAGGGGTGGCTCCTCCCTCTTCGCCCTCACAGACTCCTATTCGTCTGCGTCTCCTCCGTGGACGGAAAGATAATGTGTTTCCTCTAACCGGTGTTTAACAGGTGTCTTCTCCAGTCTGTGTGTGTTCAGGTATTGATCGTTGGTAAGCGTTGCCGGTAGCGACGCATCTCTATTGATTAACGGAGTGTTACGGCACACACACCCTCACCGGGGGTATTTCATGGCACAGCATCACATTGCATCAGATGGCCTAATGAAGAGCAAAGTGTGTCTCAGAGACCCTCTGAGTGGCAGCTGTGAGTTTAATAGTTGTTATTTGTTGTTTTGAAATGTGTCCAGACCAGCAATGTGCAGCGTTACCGTGGAGACTGCGTTTACGTCCTCTGTCATTGGATTTACCTTCAGAGCTGAACTGTTTGATGCTACGACAGCCCGACTGCTGTTCATCAGCCTGCAGATGCTCCCCCAGCTGTTAGGACAACCCACAGTGGACGAGCCGTACCCAGTGCGGTTGTCCGGCCTCCCTGGTTGTCCGGCCCCCCTGGTTGTCCGGCCCCCCTGGTTGTCCGGCCCCCCTGGTTGTCCGGACAACCAGTGTCTCGTCGGCAGTTTGAGCACCGGTGATCTTGTTTTTGGTCAGCCAGCCGCTGGTCAACAGTTGTGGATTTCCAGGGAGTTTTACTTACAGTCTGAAGAACATTAGACATGTTTCTGAAGGAGAGCGCATCTTTGATCATTAAAACACAACTATTGTCAGCAGTGGATGAATCCAGGTGTCGTAGTGAGCATGTGTGGAAGCGGGACGGTGAATAAAAAAGAGGATTCTTTGAGTCTTTAACTGCTAATAACCTCCTCCTGACTGTGACAGAAGACGAGGAGAACAATGAGGAAGAGGAGGAGGAAGTGTCTGTTTTCATTTACTCAGAGAGGGCGTGATAGACTCCTCATTATCTAATTTAATTACATCCTCCTTCACCTCCGCTCTACATTACAGTCTGGAAACCCAGAACACTGTCCAGGCCTGGTGTGTGTGTGTGTGTGAGAGTGTGTGAGTGTGTGTGAGAGAGTGTGTGTGTGTGTGTGTGTGTGTGTGAGTGTGTGAGAGAGTGTGTGTGTGTGTGTGTGTGTGTGTGAGTGTGTGAGAGAGTGTGTGTGTGTGTGAGTCTGTGTGTGTGAGTGTGTGTGAGTGTGTGTGTGAGTGTGTGAGTGTGTGTGTGTGAGTGTGTGTGTGTGTGAGTGTGTGTGTGTGTGTGTGAGAGTGTGTGAGAGAGTGTGTGTGTGTGTGAGTCTGTGTGTGTGAGTGTGTGTGAGTGTGTGTGTGAGTGTGTGAGTGTGTGTGTGCGAGTGTGTGAGTGTGTGTGTGTGAGTGTGTGAGTGTGTGTGTGAGTGTGTGAGTGTGTGAGAGAGTGTGTGTGTGTGTGAGTGTGTGTGAGTGTGTGTGTGTGTGTGTGAGTGTGTGAGTGTGTGAGAGAGTGTGTGTGTGTGTGAGTGTGTGTGTGAGTGTGTGTGTGTGAGTGTGTGTGAGTGTGTGTGTGTGAGTGTGTGAGTGTGTGTGTGAGTGTGTGTGAGTGTGTGAGAGTGTGTGAGTGTGTGTGTATTAGCGAGTGTGTGAGTGTGTGTGAGAGTGTGTGAGTGTGTGTGAGTGTGTGTGTGTGTGCGTGTGTGTGGGTGAGTGTGTGAGTGTGTGTGTGTGTGAGTGTGTGTGAGTGTGTGAGTGTGAGTGTGTGAGTGTGTGTGTGTGAGTGTGTGAGTGTGTGTGAGTGTGTGTGTGTGAGTGTGTGTGGGTGAGTGTGTGAGTGTGTGTGTGTGAGTGTGTGGGTGAGTGTGTGCGAGTGTTGAGTGTGTGTGTGCGAGTGTGTGTGAGTGTGTGAGTGTGAGTGTGTGAGTGTGTGAGTGTGTGAGTGTGTGAGTGTGTGTGTGTGAGTGTGTGAGTGTGTGGGTGAGTGTGTGCGAGTGTGTGAGTGTGTGTGTGCGAGTGTGTGAGTGTGTGTGTGTGAGTGTGTGAGTGTGTGTGAGTGTGTGAGTGTGTGCGAGTGTGTGAGTGTGTGTGTGTGTGTGTGTGGGTGAGTGTGTGCGAGTGTGTGAGTGTGTGTGTGTGTGTGTGTGTGTGAGTGTGTGAGTGTGTGTGAGTGTGTGAGTGTGTGCGAGTGTGTGAGTGTGTGTGTGTGTGTGAGTGTGTGCAAGTGTGTGAGTGTGTGTGTGTGTGTGTGGGTGAGTGTGGTGCGAGTGTGTGAGTGTGTGTGTGTGAGTGTGCGAGTGTGTGCGAGTGTGTGAGTGTGTGTGAGAGTGTGTGAGTGTGTGTGAGTGGTGTGTGTGTGTGCGAGTGTGTGTGTGTGTGTGTGTGCGAGTGTGTGCGAGTGTGTGAGTGTGTGTGAGAGTGTGTGAGTGTGTGTGAGTGTGTGTGTGTGTGCATGTGTCAGCAGCAGTGATTGACAGCTGACATTAAGTTGTTTAGCAGTAAAATGTCAGAGTCTGAATATTCCTGTGGCTTTGTTTGACCCTGTCTGGCTGCCGTAGACGCAGCAGAGTCTCTCTGGCAGATGAAGACCAGGAATCTGAGTCTGTGATCTGCTGGACTCCAAACACAGCCATGAAACCTTCACAGTCCTGGAGGAGAACCTGAATGCCTCTGAGGTAACAGTTCCTTGAACGTCCTCCTACGAGCTGCAACATTCGTTCTTCTCTCCAGAACTGTGTCTGTGGTCCGGTGTGAACGGCGTTCTGGAGGTCATTCCACAGCATCTCTGTAGGGTTAAGAACTGGACTTTGAGTGGTCCGCTCCAGAAGGTGGATCTTCTTATTGGGAAGATCTTCTGTGGTGGAGTTACAGTCCTTTTTTCCCTTCGTTTTCTCTGTGCTGAACCGTTTACACGCCTGCTGCTTCGTGGTGACCTTCCCCCTGCAGGTTCAGCCACACTACAGCCGTGTAATCTCAAGTCTGTATGGTGAACAAAACCCTCAGACTGTTTCTGTTGCGAGGAGAGAGCAGATGCAGGTAGTACTGATGTGGCAGCCTGGACGTGGTTGTCCTGAGATATGTCCTTGTAGAAACACCCACAACTCAGCAAACGCCAGACAGAAATGGATGAATACGTTTAGTATTTATATCAGATGAACTGAGAAACTGATGTTTGATGGGGATCTGCTGACCACACTCCATCTTCAGGTTGTCCTCCCGGGACACACGCTTGTCCATCTGTCGCCTTGTGGCCTCAGACTCCTGTTTCCCGTGGACCTTTTCATGAGCTTGTTCTAGAATGTTCCAGATCTGAGTGGAGACAGTGGTGATTTCCATGGTAACTGTTGGCAAACACACGGACGCAGAAGGACAAAAGAGACAGAAAGAGACAAAAAGAGACAGAAAGAGACAAAAAGAGACAGAAAGAGACAGAAAGAGACAAAAGAAAGAGACAAAAAGAGAAAGAAAGAGACTAAAAGAGACAGAAAGAGACAAAAAGAGACAGAAAGAGACAGAAAGAGACAGAAAGAGACAGAAAGAGACAAAAGAAAGAGACAAAAAGAGAAAGAAAGAGACTAAAAGAGACAGAAAGAGACAAAAAGAGACAGAAAGACACAAAAAGAGACAGAAAAAGACAAAAACAGACAGAAAGAGACAGAAAGAGACAAAAAGAGACAGAAAAAGACTAAAAGAGACAAAAAGAGAAAGAAAGAGACAAAAAGAGACTAAAAGAGACAGAAAGAGACAAAAAGAGACTAAAAGAGACAGAAAGAAACACAAAGAGACAAAAAGAGACAAAAAGAGACAGAAAGAGACAAAAAGAGACAGAAAAAGACAAAAACAGACAGAAAGAGACAGAAAGAGACAAAAAGAGACAAAAAGAGACAGAAAAAGACAAAAAGAGACAAAAAGAGACAGAAAGAGACAAAACCTGCTTTCAGGCTTCCGTTTGGGTCTCTGAGGGACTCTGAATATTGATTACCCAGCATTCTTTGCTGCTCATCTCTAATGAGCCCAGAGAAAGACAAAGTGCTGCCACACACACACACACACACACACACACACACACACACACACACACACACACACACACACACACACACTTTTCTCTGATATTCCGTAAACAAAGCAGCATTTCCAGAGAATCAAGTTTTCTGATGAAAATTAATGAAAATGCTGATTGTCGTCCGCGCCTCCATCTTTCAGTTCTGCTCACCTAGATTGTGGAGGAGGCCTGCTTCCCGGCCACCTCCTCTAGCTCTCCTGAGATAACACCAAGGCGTTTCCAAGGCGTTTCCCGAGGTCTCCTCCAGGTGGGATGTCTCTGAAGCATTTCCCTGGTCCTCTTTCTTGTGGGTCTCCTCCCTTTTGGACATGACCAAAACACCGTCCCATGGAGGTGTCAGGAGGCATCCTCACCAGACGCATGACCCATCTCCTCTGGATGTGGAGCAGCAGTTACTCTTGTCTCTCCTGGATGACTATCTATCTATCTATGATCTATCTGTCTATCCTCGCATCCATCAATGGATCCACAGACCGCCGTCTGACTCACAACTTCTTCCTCTACGGGTGAGCCACCAAGGCGTTCCCAAGCTGGGTGAATAGGGCTTTTAGAGTCCTTGGTCTTCCTCAAGGCCTCCTCCAGATCAGCTGCATGTGAAACATGTGACCTGGAAGGAAGACATCCTGAACAGAGGACTCTGATCCCCTCATTCCTGATTATCCCAACCAACCTTATTTTGTTTTCATTTGCAACGTTTTCAGCCGGCGGGGCTTCTGTCAGAAACGTCCTGCAGCTCGTCTAGTGGCTTATGAATATGAAGGTCACGGGGGGGAGGGGTCTCGAGTCAATCGTGAAACTAAACATGAGAAGACTTTCACTTTCATCTTAAAGTATTGAAAAGTTGTTTGTCATCAATTTCATGCGTGGGTAGAGTGACAGCAGTACAAATGTTCAAAGATGGAGCAGAAATGACACGTCCGTTGTCCTGGCCGCCTCCTCCAGCTCGGGGCCTGAAACACCTCACCAGGGAGGTGACACCTCCGAATCAGATGAACCTCCTCAACTGTCCCCTCCGGATGTGGAGGACCAGTCTCTCCCGGACGACTGAACCTGCACCTCGGAGGGTGTGGTGAGTCCTGTTTTCTGCAGCACGTTGGGGAACGTTCACAAACAGTGACTGCCGGAGGCGTTCTTCTGCTGCTGTCACTCCTGCTGGACGCTGGCGTTTATTCTTACACCCCTTTTCTGTATTTTCTTCATTGCGTGACACAGATGTCGTTTTAACGTCTGTGTTTTGGTGTCCGGTAACCCGGCCCCTCTCCGCTGATGTAACTGGTTTTGGTGCCAGTGTAGCACCTGGTGCTTTCTTCACCACAAACTGGCTCTAAGTTCTGAACTAGAACTAGAACCACTTTGGTGGAACGTCAGAGGACTGGGCCAAAGTTGCTCTTGTCATTTCTGATGTTGTCCTTTGTCTAAAGATAACCTTTGACCTCGAATCAGCTACTCACACACATGCAAATAGACCCCACCCCCCGGAGTTTCCTTCCTTCTTTCACCTCCTTTACTCCCTCCCTCGGTTTCGTTTTCCTTCTGAACGGAGACGCAAATCCATCAGGTCGTAAATCTATACACAGGACAGATTAAGCTTTCAATTTACTATGTGATAAGTAGGGAAGTCCTGGCACACACACACACACACACACACACACACACACACACACACACACACACACACACACACACAAACACACACACACACACACACACACACACACACACACACACACACACACACACACACACACACACACACACACTATTACTGCTGATATTTACGAGCAGAAAATTAGGACGTACTGCAAATTTATCTCCACAAAGTCACACACACCAACTGCCAGAGTTAATTTGCTCTATGAGGTAGAAAATGTAGTTGCAGTGTGAGGACAGGTTCTGCTCTCGCTGACGTGTGTGATTTACGTGCTGCCGGCAGCTCTGTGTGACGATGCGATGCGAGTTATTTCCACGTGTCGCAGCCTTTCAGCTTAAACTCCCAACCTTGTTGTCACTGGGAAGAAAACCTGGAAACACGACTGAAACCACCAAACCAGTCAAACCAGCACAAGTCTTGGTCAAGGTTGGGGGAGGGGCAGACTTCAGGACCAGTTCATTCATATGTGTGAAAGTTTGTAACTTTTACATTTATTCAGAGGCCAGGACCAGCAGAACTGAGACCAGGACCAGCAGAACTGAGACCAGGACCAGCAGAACTGACACCAGGACCAACAGAACTGAGACCAGGACCAGCAGAACTGAGACCAGGACCAGCAGAACTGAGACCAGGACCAGCAGAACTGAGACCAGGACCAGCAGAACTGACACCAGGACCAACAGAACTGAGACCAGGACCAGCAGAACTGAGACCAGGACCAGCAGAACTGAGACCAGGACCAACAGAACTGAGACCAAGACCAACAGAACTGAGATAAGGACCAACAGAAACGAGATCAGGACCAAAAGAACTGATATCAGGACCAACAGAACCGAGACCAAGACCAACAGAACTGAGATCAGGACCAAAAGAACTGATATCAGGACCAACAGAACTGAGACCAGGACCAGCAGAACTGAGACCAGGACCAACAGAACTGACACCAGGACCAACAGAACTGAGACCAAGACCAACAGAACTGAGACCAGGACCAGCAGAAACGAGATCAGGACCAAAAGAACTGATATCAGGACCAACAGAACCGAGACCAAGACCAACAGAACTGAGACCAGGACCAGCAGAACTGAGACCAGGACCAGCAGAACTGAGACCAGGACCAACAGAACTGACACCAGGACCAACAGAACTGAGACCAGGACCAACAGAAACGAGATCAGGACCAACAGAACTGATATCAGGACCAACAGAACTGAGACCAGGACCAACAGAACTGACACCAGGACCAACAGAACTGAGATCAGGACCAACAGAAACGAGATCAGGACCAAAAGAACTGATATCAGGACCAACAGAACTGAGATCAGGACCAACAGAACTGATATCAGGACCAAAAGAACTGAGACCAGGACCAACAGAACTGAGACCAGGACCAACAGAACCGAGACCAAGACCAACAGAACTGAGATCAGGACCAAAAGAACTGATATCAGGACCAACAGAACTGAGACCAGGACCAACAGAACTGAGACCAGGACCAACAAAACTGAAATTAGGACCAACAGAACTGAGACCAGGACCAACAGAACTGAGCGCAAGACCAACAGAACTGAGACCAGGACCAACAGAACTGAGACCAGGACCAACAGAACTGAGACCAAGACCAACAGAACTGAGACCAGGACCAGCAGAATGAGACCAGGACCAAAAGAACTGAGACCAAGACCAACAGAACTGAGACCAGGACCAACAGAACTGAGACCAGGACCAACAGAATTGAGACCAGGACCAACAAAACTGAAATTAGGACCAACAGAACTGATATCAGGACCAACAGAACTGAGACCAGGACCAACAGAACCGAGACCAAGACCAACAGAACTGAGATCAGGACCAGCAGAACTGAGACCAGGACCAACAGAATTGAGTCCAGGACCAACAGAACTGAGACCAGGACCAACAGAACTGAGCGCAAGACCAACAGAACTGAGACCAGGACCAGCAGAACTGAGACCAGGACCAACAGAACTGAGACCAAGACCAACAGAGCTGAGACCAGGACCAACAGAAACGAGATCAGGACCAAAAGAACTGAGACCAGGACCAGCAGAACTGAGACCAAGACCAACAGAACTGAGACCAGGACCAGCAGAACTGAGACCAGGACCAACACATATGAAATTAGGCCCAGCAGAACTGAGGCCAGAACTAGTAGGACTGAGACCAGGACCAACAGAACTGAGACCAGGACCAGCAGAACTGAGACCAAGACCAACAGAACTGAGACCAGGACCAGCAGAATTGAGACCAGGACCAACAGAACTGAGACCAAGACCAACAGAACTGAGACCAGGACCAGCAGAACTGAGACCAGGACTAACAGAACTGAGACCAGGACGAGCAGAACTGAGACCAGGACCAACAGAACTGAGACCAGGACCAACAGAGCTGAGACCAGGACCAACAGAACTGAGATCAGGACCAACAGAACTGATATCAGGACCAAAAGAACTGAGACCAGGACCAACAGAACTGAGACCAGGACCAACAGAACCGAGACCAAGACCAACAGAACTGAGATCAGGACCAAAAGAACTGATATCAGGACCAACAGAACTGAGACCAGGACCAACAGAAGTGAGACCAGGACCAACAAAACTGAAATTAGGACCAACAGAACTGAGACCAGGACCAACAGAACTGAGCGCAAGACCAACAGAACTGAGACCAGGACCAACAGAACTGAGACCAGGACCAACAGAACTGAGACCAGGACCAGCAGAATGAGACCAGGACCAAAAGAACTGAGACCAAGACCAACAGAACTGAGACCAGGACCAACAGAACTGAGACCAGGACCAACAGAATTGAGACCAGGACCAACAGAACTGAAATTAGGACCAGCAGAACTGAGACCAGAACTAGTAGGACTGAGACCAGGACCAACAGAACTGAGACCAGGACCAGCAGAACTGAGACCAGGACCAACAGAACTGAGACCAAGACCAACAGAACTGAGACCAGGACCAGCAGAACTGAGACCAAGACCAACAGAACTGAGACCAAGACCAACAGAACTGAGATCAGGACCAACAGAAATGAGACCAGGACCAGCAGAACTGAGACCAGGACCAGCAGAACTGAGACCAAGACCAACAGAACTGAGACCAGGACCAGCAGAACTGAGACCAGGACCAACAGAACTGAGACCAGGACCAACAGAACTGAGATCAGGACCAACAGAACTGATATCAGGACCAACAGAACTGAGACCAGGACCAACAGAACTGAGACCAGGACCAACAGAACTGAAATCAGGACCAGCAGAACTGAAATCAGGACCATCAGAACTGAGACCAGGACCAACAGAACTGAGACCATGACCAACAGAACTGAGACCAGGACCAGCAGAACTGAGACCAAGACCAACAGAACTGAAATCAGGACTAACAGAACTGAAATTAGGACCAGCAGAACTGAGACCAGGACCAACAGAACTGAGACCAGTACCAACAGAACTGAAATTAGGACCAACAGAACTGATACCAGGACCAACAGAACTGAAATTAGGACCAACAGAACTGAGACCAGGACCAACAGAACTGAAATCAGGACTAACAGAACTGATTTTAGGACCAGCAGAACTGAGACCAGGACCAACAGAACTGAGACCAGTACCAACAGAACTGAAATTAGGACCAACAGAACTGATACCAGGACCAACAGAACTGAGACCAGGACCAACAGAACTGATACCAGGACCAACAGAACTGAGACCAGGACTTACAGAACTGATACCAGGACCAACAGAACTGATACCAGTACCAACAGAACTGAGACCAGGACCAACAGAACTGAGACCAGGACCAACAGAACTGAGACCAGGACTTACAGAACTGATACCAGGACCAGCAGAACTCAGTCTTTAGTCCAGAAGTCCTTTGGCTGTACAGTCATATCAATTAGCATCATAGGGTTAGCATAAGGTAAGTGAGCCAAGCTACAACGGCTAACTGTGATTGACATAAAGTGGGCGTGTCCCAGCTGGCTTCATCATGGTGCAGTACGAGCAAAAGGAGGCTTCAAAAGCACTCTTCAGAAAACCTATGAGTTCTACTGACTTCTACCACCTCTGTGATGGCAGCAGATCTTAGAGCCACATCTGCCTTCTTCAAGACAGCTGTTCAACAAGACCACGAGAGCCCACAGGCGAGGACGGTCCTGCAGTCCAGACCTGTCGTCAGTCGGAAATGTTGCAAATGCAATTCAAAAACCAAAAATGGGACAAACCACACGTAGAACTCCACAAGTCGGTTTCGGCTGGCCTGAATGTCTGTTAGAGTTCTAACAACAACTTCCCCTCAAACACGTGTTCAGGCCTGTTGCTCTAATTATCACCAAACGCTGGACAGGTTTCTGCTAATGAGCATCCGCCGGTCTGAACACGGAGCTAATTAACGACTATCATGACTCTCACGCTCACTCACAGATTGCTGTGTTATAGTGGAGGAAACACTGCAGCTTCCACACTCACGAAGACGTTTGTGTCGGTGTCAGATGGCTTCACAGGCTGAAGAACTGAGCACCAGCTGTTGCAGCACACACAGCAGGTCAAGGACACGTGAGACGAGCTCCAGATGTGTGCTGCATGTCCTTCAGTGATGTTTCAACACGTTTCAAGGAAACACAACAGAGATGTTGTTTATCAGAGTGTTTGTCTTCACAGTGCACCAGAACCGTCTCTAGTTGTGGTTTTTACCATTTTGGTCCAAAACTGAAGCAGCATTTAAACTATTCAATAAAACAGTACAATCACCTTCTTTTCATGAAGTCATGTTATATGACAAAATCTTTCCCAGAATAATGTCTCTAGTTGTCCAGAACCTCTTCAACTCCATCTACCCATCATCTTCCTCTTATCCAGGTTTGGGAGGCAGCGCTCTAAGCAGTGAGGTCCAGAC
>CM026218.1:25177365-25184865 GCA_014839995.1 Xenentodon cancila
ACACACTCTAACACACTCTAAACACACTAACACACACTAACACACTCTAACACACTCTAACACACACTAACACACACTGAACACACACTAACACACTCTAACACACACTAACACACACTAACACACACTAACACACACTAATACACACTAACAACTACACTCTAACACACACTAACACACACTAACACACACTAACACACACTAATACACACTAACACACTCTAACACACACACATGTATGCAGGGTTGAGGATTTCCTCCTCTCTTTGATTTCTCCCCTCCCCCTTCTCCTTTCCCCTCCCGCTGCCCCTCCCCCTACATCCAGACTTCTTTTATTCTACTCATTTTTACATTTACATCCCCTCTTTCCCTCTCCTCCCTCCTCCTCCTCTCCAGGGAGCGACAGCAGATTGCTTTTCTCACCCTGCTGCTCTAAATGTCATTTTGCTGAGAGCAGGAAGACGGGTAAGATGAGAAGACGAGGAAAGGAGACAAGGAAACAAGGAGTGTTGGTTTAAAGGTCCATTTATTGACTCACATTCAAACACAGGGAAAAAAAAAATCACAATTAAACCATCACGATATAAAAAAAACACCCCAATAGTCCTTCTGTGAACAGGCTCCACTTTCTTCCACTTTGAACATCCACTGGATCCACACTAAAACTTAAACTCTGAGTTTTCCTGCTCAGATGGTCAGTTTTTGAGAACCAGCCATAAACCTTCTACAGTGTGGTCTTCTAATCTAGGACCAGGCCTACAGCAGAGCTGGTTTCTTGGATTAATCTCTTACAAGATGATCTGATCTTCATCTAAGTCACACAAACAGACAAACTCTGATAATGGAGACAGTTAGACACAGTTTCTGCTTCTTCTCATACAAGAGGGGTCCTAAAAACCTAAAACTGGTTGTAAGCATTCTGAAACCTTCTACTATTCTGAAACCACTTCTAAAATTAATCTCAAAGTAGTTCGAGACCAGTCTGACACTGAATCCAGTCTGTAATGGATCTCAGCCAGCAACCCTATACTAATTCTAAGACTGACAGTCATCCAAGATAAGTAAGGCGCCATTCTTAACCCAGTCCAGAATCAAGGTGAAATCTCCCCAAAACCAGTTTTAAACAGTTTCAGATTGGTTTTGGATTGCTACACTAAAATTTGGATTGGTTTTGGATCAGTTTCAGATTTTTTCACACCAGTTTTGGGCTGGGTTGAGACTAGTTTCAGACTTTTTTGGACCAGGCTCAGACTGGTTTTAGACTTGTTTTGGACTGCTTTCAGATTCTTTAAAACTGATTTTGGACTGGGTTCAGACTGGTTTTGGATTGTTACACTTATGTTTTGGGGGTTAGTTTTGGACAGGTTTTAGATTCTTTCAGAAAGGTTTCAGACTGGTTTTAAAATTGGTTTTGGGTTTAAACTGGTTTTAGGTTGTTTGGACTGGTTTCAGACAGGTTTTAGATTGTTTTTTTTAAATTTGCATTCATGTTTGGGTTGGTTTTTTTACTTGTTGACTAGTTTTGGACTGGGTTGACACAGGTTTTGGACTGGTTTCAGCCTGGTTTTAGATTGTTGCACTCATGTTTGGGTTGGTTTTTGACTGGTTTCACATTCTTTCAGACTTGTTTTGGACTGGCCTTTGGACTGGATTTACATTGGTTTTGGATATGGTTCAGAGTGGGTTCAGACTGATTAATGACTGGTTTTAGATTTGTTTTGGTCTGGGTCAGTACTGAGACGGCTCTAGTAAATCTCCTCAATGACATCAACTGCAATACTGATAGTTAAGATTTCAGTCTTCGTCTTACTGGATCTCAGTGCTGCATTCAACACGGTTGATGATAACATCTTGTAAGACCAGTTGAAGAACTGGGTGGGACTTTCTGGCACAGCAGTTGCCTGCTTGGAGTCTTCTCTAAAAGACAGGGACTATTTTGTGTCTTCAGGTAGCTACAAATCGGAGCTAACAAAAATAACATGTGGAGTTCCTCAAGGTTCAGTTCTGGGGCCTCTGTTGTTTAACATCTACATTCTCCCACTCACTCAAAATATAAAAAAGAACAACATGTGTTACCATAATTATGCAGATGACACACAAATCTATAAAACCATCTCACCAGGAGACGATAATCCAGTTCAAACATCGATCAAATGCATTGATCAGATTAAAGAGTGGATGTGCCAGAATTGTCTTCAGTTAAACGGAGACAAAACAGAAATAAGTGTTTGGAGCCGATGAAGGAAGATTAAACGTTAAAAACCAAGAACCAAACCACAAATCTGGGACTGGTTCTGGACTCAGACCTGAACTTTACCAGCCACATTAAGACCGTAGTGAAGTCAGCCTGTTGTCACCTAAAGAACATTTGGAGGATTAAAGGTCTGATGTCTCAGCAGGACTTAGAAGACCTTGTCCAGGCTTTTATCTTCAGTAGACTGGACTGCTGTAACACTGTTCTCATGGGTCCCTCAAACATTCATCAAACATCTGCAGTCAGTCCAGAACGCTGCTGCCGAGTCCTCACTAGGACCAAGAAAATGGACCACATACCTTAAGGTCTTAGATCTTTACACTGGCTTCCTGCAAGACGGTTCCTGATTCGATTCCCTGGCCTGGCAGAAGTCTTTCTGTGTTGAGCTTGTATGTTCTCCCTGTGATTGCGTGGGTTCCCGTCCTGCTACTCCAGTCTAAAAACATGCATGGTGGGTTGATTGGTGATTCTAAACTGCCCGTAGGTGTGAGCGTACATGGCTGTTTGTTTCTGTGTGTACTGGACTGGCGACCTGTCCAGGTGGAGCCCTGCTGGACTGGTGACCTGTCCAGGTGGAGCCCTGCTGGACTGGTGACCTGTCCAGGTGGACCCCTGCCTCTGACCTGTAATAAGTCAGGATAGGCTCCGGCAGACCCTTGTGACCCTGTAAAGGATACAGTGGGTGTAGAAGATGGATGGATGGACTTTTTTTGGTTTCAGACTGGTTTTTGGTTGGATCTGGTATGGTTTCAGACTTGTTTATTGGTTGGTTCTGGTATGGTTTCAGACTGGTTTTTGGTTGGTTCTGGTATGGTTTCAGACTGGTTTTTGGTTGGATCTGGTATGGTTTCAGACTGGTTTTTGGTTGGTTCTGGTATGGTTTCAGACTGGTTTTTGGATGGATCTGGTATGGTTTCAGACTGGTTTTTGGATGGATCTGGTATGGTTTCAGACTGGTTTTTGGTTGGATCTGGTATGGTTTCAGACTTGTTTATTGGTTGGTTCTGGTATGGTTTCAGACTTGTTTATTGGTTGGTTCTGGTATGGTTTCAGACTGGTTTTTGGATGGATCTGGTATGGTTTCAGACTGGTTTTTGGTTGGTTCTGGTATGGTTTCAGACTTGTTTATTGGTTGGTTCTGGTATGGTTTCAGACTGGTTTTTGGATGGTTCTGGTATGGTTTCAGACTGGTTTTTGGTTGGTTCTGGTATGGTTTCAGACTGGTTTTTGGTTGGTTCTGGTATGGTTTCAGACTGGTTTTTGGATGGATCTGGTATGGTTTCAGACTGGTTTTTGGTTGGTTCTGGTATGGTTTCAGACTGGTTTTTGGATGGTTCTGGTATGGTTTCAGACTGGTTTTTGGTTGGTTCTGGTATGGTTTCAGACTGGTTTTTGGTTGGTTCTGGTATGGTTTCAGACTGGTTTTTGGATGGATCTGGTATGGTTTCAGACTGGTTTTTGGTTGGTTCTGGTATAGTTTCAGACTGGTTTTTGGATGGATCTGGTATGGTTTCAGACTGGTTTTTTGTTGGTTCTGGTATGGTTTCAGACTGGTTTTTGGTTGGTTCTGGTATGGTTTCAGACTGGTTTTTGGATGGATCTGGTATGGTTTCAGACTGGGTTTTTGGTTGGTTCTGGTATGGTTTCAGACTGGTTTTTGGATGGATCTGGTATGGTTTCAGACTGGTTTTTGGATGGATCTGGTATGGTTTCAGACTTGTTTATTGGTTGGTTCTGGTATGGTTTCAGACTGGTTTTTGGTTGGTTCTGGTATGGTTTCAGACTGGTTTTTGGATGGATCTGGTATGGTTTCAGACTGGTTTTTGGTTGGTTCTGGTATGGTTTCAGACTGGTTTTTGGTTGGATCTGGTATGGTTTCAGACTGGGTTTTGGTTGGTTCTGGTATGGTTTCAGACTTGTTTATTGGTTGGTTCTGGTATGGTTTCAGACTGGTTTTTGGTTGGTTCTGGTATGGTTTCAGACTGGGTTTTGGTTGGTTCTGGTATGGTTTCAGACTTGTTTATTGGTTGGTTCTGGTATGGTTTCAGACTGGTTTTTGGATGGTTCTGGTATGGTTTCAGACTGGTTTTTGGTTGGTTCTGGTATGGTTTCAGACTGGTTTTTGGATAGATCTGGTATGGTTTCAGACTGGTTTTTGGTTGGTTCTGGTATGGTTTCAGACTTGATGGTTGTAGAGAAGTCGTTGGACATTTCTCTTAAATATCAGGTTTTGATAGTTTTGATACAATTTTCTACAATTTTAGGCTTATTTACGATGGGTTTTTAATTAGTTAACAGGCTTGTGAACTTTTAGAGACAAACGTCAGGACAGGTCAGTGACAGGAAATTATCCCAAACAGAACATGAAATCTACATCATAATGATAAAAAAAAATTTAAATAAAGAAAGAAATAGTCAAGGTTTTCGAATGACCTGGTCAAAGTCCAGGCTTGAATCAGGCAACACCGTAAAGAAGAACGGACCAGAATTCCTCCAGGACCATGTCAGAGGAACTGCGGTGGCTGCAGCGATCAGCAGGGGGAGCTCTGGACCTGCTCGTCCTCACATCTCACACTTCGGAGGGAGAACAACTCTTCCTGCGTTTCTTCTTTCACATCTGCACTCGTACCCCGTCCTCCTCCTCCTCCTCCTCTGAGACAGAAACATTCATTCAGCGTCTTGTCTTTGTTTTCAGTTTTCAGCGGTTGGTAGCAGGAACATTCCTCCACTCCGCTGACACCTTTGATCTTCATCATCATCATCGATATTGATGAGAAAATTGTTTCTGTTCAGTCTGACTCCAAGAAAATGTTTAAGTTCTTAAAGTCACAGTTTCTAAATGTGAATTTTGTGTTTCATTAACTGTTGACAAATGGAGACGTGGTTCTGTCAAACTTTAACTCTGTTATCAAAACCCGACACAAACGGTCGTCTGACGGTTCGAAAGTTCTGTTTTTTTCTGATATGGCAACCAAAAAAAAAAACAACCAAAAACAAAAATAACAACAACAACAGAAAAAACCCAACAACAATTAAGAGAACGCAAGATCAGATTAAAACAAAATTACATTTAATTGATAAACCTTTGAAAAAAAACCCCAGCACAAATGAAAACAAAAAAATATCACTTAATACCAAATAAATAAAAACAAATTAGCAAAATCAGTTGACTTTACATCAAAATAAACATTGCTAAGATTAATTTAAAATTATGTGTAAAAAAATGTTAAATAAATAAATTATAAAATAATTAAAATAGGTACTAGAATAGGTATTAGAATACAAATACAATGAAAAAATATTAAATGTTGAAATCAAATATAACTGAATAAATGAATTAAACTATTTAAAACTGAATATATTTCACTTTAAATTTATAAAAGAGAAATTAAAATATTGATTAAAACCACATTAAAATAAAAGTAATTTAAGTAAAATTGATTAAAAACACATTGCAATTGTATCAATATGGAGTGTGAACAATAGACAAACAACCAAAAGACAAGACTAAACTATAAGAATAAACTATTCTTCTAAGTAGCTTTAAATTAAAAAAATAAAAAAGCAACATTGTGACAACAAATAAACATCATTGGTGCTGATTTTCCATCCATCCATCCATCCATCCATCCATCCATCCATCCATCCATCCATCCATCCATCCATCCATCCATCCATCCATCCATCCATCCATCCATCCATCCATCCATCCATCCATCCATCCATCTTCTTGTTCAGGCTCACAGGGGTCTGCTGGAGTCTGTCTCAGGTGTACATCTGGTTGGACCTTCAGAGAGCTATTGTAGAATTGAATGTCCAAAACCTTCTGTGAACACATGACGAGGCAGTCTTCAGCTTTTGTGGAATCGAAATCCGTAAAACAAACTCCTAGAATGCATCAGGGCTGCTGAAACTTAATTGTTTTAAGTTGAGTTTGAAAACCTTTTTATTTACGGCTGCATATCAGTAATCTCCCACAATGCACTACAGCCTTTATTTTTTTTACATTGCATTAGTTTTATTCTTTTTAACTCGTCTGTCTTTATTTTCATTTTCTGCATTTAAACTCTTTAAAAAATGTTTGCACTTTAAAATTTTATTTTATTTTTTTATGTAAAGCACTCTGTACATAAAATGTGTTACAAATAAACATGCTTTGACTTGGGTTCAGACTGGTTTCAGACTGGTTTCAGACTGGTTTTAGACTGGTTTCAGACTGGTTTCAGACTGGTTTTAGACTGGTTTCAGACTGGTTTTAGACTGGTTTTAGACTGGTTTCAGACTGGTTTTAGACTGGTTTCAGATTGGGTGTCAGACTGGTTGTAGACTGGTTTTAGATTGGGTTTTAGACTGGTTTCAGACTGGTTTCAGACTGGTTTTAGACTGGTTTCAGACTGGTTTCAGACTGGTTTTAGACTGGTTTTAGACTGGTTTCAGACTGGTTTTAGACTGGTTTCAGATTGGGTGTCAGACTGGTTGTAGACTGGTTTTAGATTGGGTTTTAGACTGGTTTCAGACTGGTTTCAGACTGGTTTTAGATTGTTTTGAACTGGGTTCGCACTGGTGTCAGACTGGTATTGGACTGAATTCAGACTGGTTTCAGACTGGTTTTGAACTGGGTTCATACTAGTTTCAGACTGGTTTCAGATTGGGTTTTAGACTGGGTTTAGATTGTTTTGAACTGGGTTCGCACTGGTTTCAGACTGGTTTTGGACTGGATTCAGACTGGCTTTGAACTGGGATCATACTAATTTCAGACTGGTTTCAGATTGGGTGTCAGACTGGTTTTAGATTTTGGTTGGACTGGGTTCAGACTGGTTTCAGATTGTTTTGGACTGGGTTCACACTGGTTTGAGACTGGGTTTGTGCTGGTTTCAGACTGGTTTTAGACTGGCTTTCGACTGGGTTCAGACAGTTTTTAAATAGGTTTTGGACTCGGTTCAGGCTGGTTTTGGACTGGTTTTGGACTGAGTTCAGATCTTAACCTGTTGGGACCTTTTGAGACCTGTGTTGAGGTGAACGTCCACAGACCACAATAAACTGAAGCAACATCAGAAATAAGAATGGACCAGAACTCCTCTACAACCATGAGACACTGATGGAGTCAGACAGGAAACATCTACTGAGGGTTCCTGCTGCTGAAGGAGGATCTACAAGCTGGGGGTCGTTCATATTGCTCACATGATCTCTTTGTTTTCAGGTTTTGTTTTTGTTTCCATCTGAGGTTCCATGTGTCTGATATTGAG
>CM026218.1:25187365-25204865 GCA_014839995.1 Xenentodon cancila
GTCTCAACCAGCCTGAATCAGCCTGAATCAGCCTCAACCAGCCTCAACTAGTCTCAACCAGTCTCAACCAGCCTGAATCAGCCTGAATCAGCCTCAACCAGCCTCAACTAGTCTCAACCAGTCTCAACCAGCCTGAATCAGCCTGAATCAGCCTCAACCAGCCTCAACTAGTCTCAACCAGTCTCAACCAGCCTGAATCAGCCTGAATCAGCCTCAACCAGCCTCAACCAGTCTCAACCAGTCTCAACCAGCCTGAATCAGCCTGAATCAGCCTCAACCAGTCTCAACCAGACTCAACCAGTCTCAACCAGCCTGAATCAGCCTGAATCAGCCTCAACCAGCCTCAACCAGCCTCAACCAGCCTCAACCAGCCTCAACCAGCCTCAACCAGCCTCAACCAGTCTCAACCAGTCTCAACCAGCCTGAATCAGCCTGAATCAGCCTCAACCAGCCTCAACCAGTCTCAACCAGTCTCAACCAGTCTCAACCAGCCTGAATCAGCCTGAATCAGCCTCAACCAGTCTCAACCAGTCTCAACCAGTCTCAACCAGTCTCCACCAGTCTCAACCAGCCTGAATCAACCTGAATCAGCCTCAACCAGCCTCAACCAGTCTCAACCAGTCTCAACCAGTCTCAACCAGTCTCAACCAGCCTGAATCAGCCTGAATCAGCCTCAACCAGCCTCAACCAGTCTCAACCAGCCTGAATCAGCCTGAATCAGCCTCAACCAGCCTCAACCAGTCTCAACCAGCCTGAATCAGCCTGAATCAGCCTGAATCAGCCTCAACCAGCCTCAACCAGCCTCAACCAGCCTCAACCAGCCTCAACCAGCCTCAACCAGTCTCAACCAGTCTCAACCAGCCTGAATCAGCCTGAATCAGCCTCAACCAGCCTCAACCAGCCTGAATCAGCCTCAACCAGTCTCAACCAGCCTGAATCAGCCTCAACCAGCCTGAATCAGCCTGAATCAGCCTGAATCAGCCTCAACCAGCCTGAATCAGCCTCAACCAGCCTGAATCAGCCTCAACCAGTCTCAACCAGCCTGAATCAGCCTCAACCACCCTCAACCAGCCTCAACCAGTCTCAACCAGCCTCAACCAGCCTCAACCAGCCTCAACCAGTCTCAACCAGCCTGAATCAGCCTGAATCAGCCTCAACCAGCCTCAACCAGTCTCAACCAGTCTCAACCAGTCTCAACCAGCCTGAATCAGCCTGAATCAGCCTCAACCAGCCTCAACCAGCCTCAACCAGTCTCAACCAGTCTCAACCAGTCTCAACCAGCCTGAATCAGCCTGAATCAGCCTCAACCAGCCTCAACCAGCCTCAACCAGTCTCAACCAGTCTCAACCAGCCTCAACCAGTCTCAACCAGCCTGAATCAGCCTGAATCAGCCTGAATCAGCCTCAACCAGCCTCAACCAGTCTCAACCAGTCTCAACCAGTCTCAACCAGCCTGAATCAGCCTGAATCAGCCTCAACCAGCCTGAATCAGCCTCAACCAGCCTGAATCAGCCTCAACCAGTCTCAACCAGCCTGAATCAGCCTGAATCAGCCTCAACCACCCTCAACCAGCCTCAACCAGTCTTAACCACCCTCAACCAGCCTCAACCAGCCTCAACCAGTCTCAACCAGCCTGAATCAGCCTGAATCAGCCTCAACCAGCCTCAACCAGTCTCAACCAGTCTCAACCAGTCTCAACCAGCCTGAATCAGCCTGAATCAGCCTGAATCAGCCTCAACCAGCCTGAATCAGCCTCAACCAGTCTCAACCAGCCTCAACCAGTCTCAACCAGCCTGAATCAGCCTGAATCAGCCTGAATCAGCCTCAACCAGCCTCAACCAGTCTCAACCAGTCTCAACCAGTCTCAACCAGTCTCAACCAGCCTGAATCAGCCTGAATCAGCCTCAACCAGCCTCAACCAGCCTCAACCAGTCTCAACCAGTCTCAACCAGTCTCAACCAGCCTGAATCAGCCTGAATCAGCCTCAACCAGCCTCAACCAGCCTCAACCAGTCTCAACCAGTCTCAACCAGCCTCAACCAGTCTCAACCAGCCTGAATCAGCCTGAATCAGCCTGAATCAGCCTCAACCAGCCTCAACCAGTCTCAACCAGTCTCAACCAGTCTCAACCAGCCTGAATCAGCCTGAATCAGCCTCAACCAGCCTGAATCAGCCTCAACCAGCCTGAATCAGCCTCAACCAGTCTCAACCAGCCTGAATCAGCCTGAATCAGCCTCAACCAGTCTCAACCAGCCTGAATCAGCCTGAATCAGCCTCAACCAGCCTCAACCAGCCTGAATCAGCCTCAACCAGTCTCAACCAGCCTGAATCAGCCTCAACCAGCCTGAATCAGCCTGAATCAGCCTGAATCAGCCTCAACCAGCCTGAATCAGCCTCAACCAGCCTGAATCAGCCTCAACCAGCCTGAATCAGCCTGAATCAGCCTCAACCAGCCTGAATCAGCCTCAACCAGCCTGAATCAGCCTCAACCAGCCTCAACCAGCCTCAACCAGCCTCAACCAGCCTCAACCAGTCTCAACCAGCCTGAATCAGCCTGAATCAGCCTCAACCAGCCTCAACCAGCCTGAATCAGCCTCAACCAGTCTCAACCAGCCTGAATCAGCCTCAACCAGCCTGAATCAGCCTGAATCAGCCTGAATCAGCCTCAACCAGCCTGAATCAGCCTCAACCAGCCTGAATCAGCCTCAACCAGTCTCAACCAGCCTGAATCAGCCTGAATCAGCCTCAACCACCCTCAACCAGCCTCAACCAGTCTCAACCAGCCTCAACCAGCCTCAACCAGCCTCAACCAGTCTCAACCAGCCTCAACCAGCCTCAACCAGCCTCAACCAGTCTCAACCAGTCTCAACCAGCCTGAATCAGCCTGAATCAGCCTCAACCAGCCTCAACCAGCCTGAATCAGCCTCAACCAGTCTCAACCAGCCTGAATCAGCCTGAATCAGCCTGAATCAGCCTGAATCAGCCTCAACCAGCCTCAACCAGCCTGAATCAGTCTCAACCAGTCTCAACCAGCCTCAACCAGCCTGAATCAGCCTGAATCAGCCTGAATCAGCCTCAACCAGCCTGAATCAGCCTCAACCAGCCTGAATCAGCCTGAATCAGCCTCAACCAGTCTCAACCAGCCTGAATCAGTCTGAATCAGCCTCAACCAGCCTCAACCAGCCTCAACCAGTCTCAACCAGCCTCAACCAGCCTCAACCAGTCTCAACCAGCCTCAACTAGTCTCAACCAGTCTCAACCAGCCTGAATCAGCCTGAATCAGCCTCAACCAGCCTCAACCAGCCTCAACCAGTCTCATCCAGTCTCAACCAGTCTCAACCAGCCTGAATCAGCCTGAATCAGCCTCAAGCAGTCCAAAAGGGATGGACAGCCAAAGATAAAGACAAGTCAAACAAAAACAAAGATGAAGAAATCAAACCAATGAACTGGACGAGAATAAATAAAGACGATGAAGCTGAAGGCCCACTTCATTTTGCATCACCTGACCATGTCCAGTCACTTCCTGACAGATTAGAAGGCAAGCAGCCAATCAGAGCTCAGAACTTTCATCGTTGTTTGATAAAAAAAAGAGAAGAAAAGTTGAAGAAAACAGAAATTAGAAAGGAGGTGGGGGAGAGGGGTCGGCTGACCTTCGTGACCTGCCTGTCTCCAGATGTTCTGCTTCAGCAATTACCATGGCAACCACATGTCACTATCATCATCGCAACAGGAAACGGTCGCAGAGCTCATTTAAGCAGCAGTGTGTGTGTGTTTTAACTGATTATAAACTAGAACACACATTTAAATGTCTCAAACAAACTCATTAAAGTTTACAGTTTCTCTCTGGACTCATTAGATTTGTTTAGTTTCGTTCTCTCTGCTTTGTGTTTCACTGCAGGACCATCTTCATCTCTTCAGTTACTGAAAATAAAACAAAAGCTCGGGGGACGATCCAGAACCACCATGAGACCAGTCCAAACATGTGTAAAACCAACCCAGAACCAGTCAAAAAAGGTCCAGTATCAACCAGAGACCAGTTCCAATATCTGACACAGTCTAAAACCAACCAAAAACCAGTCAGGAAATTTCCTGAACCAACCAGAGACCAGTACCAATATCTGACACAGTCTAAAACCAACCAAAAACCAGTCAGGAAAGGTCCAGAACCAACCTGAGACCAGTTCCAATATCGGAAACAGTCTAAAAGCAACCAAAAAAAGGTCAAGAAAATTTCCGGAACCAACCTGAGACCAGTTCCAATATCTGAACTAGTCTAAAACCAACCAACAATCAGTCAGGAAAGGTCCAGAACCAACCTGAGACCAGTTCCAATATCGGAAACAGTCTAAAAGCAACCAAAAAAAGGTCAAGAAAATTTCCGGAACCAACCTGAGACCAGTTCCAATATCTGAACTAGTCTAAAACCAACCAACAATCAGTCAGGAAAGGTCCAGAACCAACCTGAGACCAGTTCCAATATCTGAACCAGTCTAAAACCAACCAAAACCAGTCAGGAAAGGTCCAGAACCAACCTGAGACCAGTTCCAATATCGGAAACAGTCTAAAACCAACAAAAAAACAGTGAGGAAATTTCCTGAACCAACCTGAGACCAGTTTCAGTATCTGAACCAGTCTAAAACCAAGCAAAAACCAGTCAGGAAAGGTCCAGAACCAACCTGAGACCAGTTCCAATATCGGAAACAGTCTAAAAGCAACCAAAAAAGGTCAAGAAAATTTCCTGAACCAACCTGAGACCAGTTCCAACATCTGAACCAGTCTAAAACCAACCAAAAACCAGTCAGGAAAGGTCCAGAACCAACATGACACCAGTCCAAACATGTGTAAAACCAACCCAGAAACAGTCAAAAAATGTCCAGTCTAAACCAGAGAACAGTTCCAATATGTAATCCAGTCTAAAACCAACCAAAAAACAGTGAGGAAATTTCCTGAACCAACCTGAGACCAGTTTCAGTATCTGAACCAGTCTAAAACCAAGCAAAAACCAGTCTGGAAAGGTCCAGAACCAACCTGAGACCAGTTCCAATATCTGAACCAGTCCCAAACCAACCCAGAACCAGTCAAAAAAGGTCCAGTCTAAACCAGAGACCAGTTCCAATATCTGAACCAGTCTAAAACCAAGAAAAAAACCGTCACGAAAGGTCCAGTACCAACTAAAGACCAGCCCCAATATCTGACCTGGTCTAAAGCCAACCAAAAAACAGTCAGAGAGGTCCAGAATCACCATGAGACCAGTCCAAACATGTATAAAAGCAACCCAGAACCAGTCAGGAAAGGTCCAGTACCAACTAAAGACCAGCCCCAATATTTGAACCAGTCTAAAACCAAGCAAAAACAGTCACGAAAGGTCCAGAACCACCATGAGACCAGTCCAAACATGTATAAAACCAACCCAGAACCAGTCAAAAAAGATCCATTATCAACCAGAGAACAGTTCCAATATGTGAACCAGTCTAAAACCAACCAAAAACCAGTCAGGAAAAGTTCCTGAACCAACCTGAGACCAGTTCCAATATCTGAACCAGTCTAAAACCAACCAAAAACCAGTCATGAAAAGTTCCGGAACCAACCTGAGACCAGTTCCAATATCTGAACCAGTCTAAAACCAACCAAAAACAGTCATGGAAGCTCCAGAACCACCATGAGACCAGTCCAAACATGTATAAAACCAACCCAGAACCAGTCAAAAAAGGTCCATTATCAACCAGAGAACAGTTCCAATATGTGAACCAGTCTAAAACTAACTAAAAACCAGTCAGGAAAAATTCCTAAACCAACCTGAGAGCAGTTCCAATATCTGAACCAGTCTAAAACCAACCAAAAACCAGTCATGAAAAGTTCCGGAACCAACCTGAGACCAGTTCCAATATCTGAACCAGTCTAAAACCAACCATAAACAGTCATGAAAGCTCCAGAACCACCATGAGACCAGTCCAAACATGTGTAAAACCAACCCAGAACCAATCAAAAAAGGTCCAGTATCAACCAGAGACCAGTTCCAATATCTGAACCAGTCTAAAACCAACCAAAAACCAGTCACGAAAGGTCCAGAACCAATGTGAGACCAGTCCAAACATGTGTAAAACCAACCCAGAACCAGTCAAAAAAGGTCCAGTATCAACCAGAGACCAGTTCCAATATGTGAACTAGTCTGAAACCAACCAGAAACCAGTCAGGAAAAGTTCCTGAACCAACCTGAGACCAGTTCCAATATCTGAACCAGTCTAAAACCAACCAAAAACCAGTCTGGAAAGGTCCAGAACCAACCTGAGACCAGTTCCAATATCTGAACCAGTCTAAAACCAACCAAAAACCAGTCTGGAAAGGTCCAGAACCAACCTGAGACCAGTTCCAATATCTGAACCAGTCCCAAACCAAACAAAAACCAGTCTGGAAAGGTCCAGAACCAACCTGAGACCAGTTCCAATATCTGAACCAGTCTAAAACCAACCAAAAACCAGTCAGGAAAAGTTCCTGAACCAACCTGAGACCAGTTCCAATATCTGAACCAGTCTAAAACCAAGCAAAAACCACTCTGGAAAGGTCCAGAACCAACCTGAGACCAGTCCAAATGCCTGAATGAGTCTAAACCCAACCAAAAACAATCAAAAACATGCTGGACAGCTTCCCTCACAGACTTGGAGTGTCTGGTCTAGACTGCTGGAAGATCTGAATGACACACCGAGCTCTCTCCTCATTCTGCTCTTGACGTTTCGAGATTGTACGAGCTTTATTAAAACTGCACTTAACACCCATTTGCCGTTTTGTCTCACAGCAGATGAAGCTTAGCGAATGCTGCCATGGCCTCTGTCGTGTCTTATGAATGGGCGGAGCCTCCCTCCATGTGGATCATGTGAACAGACTGTGAACTGTTGTCGGTTTCACACGCAGAGTCTGTCGCTGCTAATGAGCAGAGGTGAGTCCATCCAGGTGGAAAGTGTGTGTTAACCTGAAGAAACAGCTCAGCTGCTACCTGCTCCTGTTAACACCATCCACACACACCTGCTGCTGGTCTGTTGCAGAGATTCATTCCAAGTCCAGGGGCAGTGAGATGTCGAACTGTTGGAAAAAAACCTCAGTTTCTGCGTTAATCTGCCTTAAATGGGATCTGATCTTCACCTCAGCACGATAATGGTCCGTTATTATTGTCCGTTGGTGGTTTGAGCTCAAATTCAGTCCAAAACAGAAGGAAGCCTCCGGTCTCAATTCTGAGCCTGTCGAATAACTTTTTCAAAACAGATCCAAAAGCAGTCAAAACTAGTCTGACACCATTTCATATAAAATGAAAAACTAATCAAGCAAACAAGAGTCTAAATCAATTTAATTTTCAGTTCATTCAGTTTTATTTATAAAGAATCTACTAAAATATAAGTTGTCTCCAGGATCTTTCCAGAGACCAGAACATGATCCTGAAACAATTACATAAACAACGGCAGGTAAAAACTCCCCCTTAAGAGGGAAGAAACCTGGACCAGGACCTGGATCATAAGGGGGAAGAAACCTGGACCAGGACCTGGATCATAAAGGGGAAGAAACCTGGACCAGGACCTGGATCATAAAGGGGAAGAAACCTGGATCAGGACCTGGATCATAAAGGGGAATAAACCTGGACCAGGACCTGGATCATAAGGGGGAAGAAACCTGGACCAGGACCTGGATCATAAGGGGGAAGAAACCTGGACCAGGACCTGGATCATAAGGGGGGACCCTCCTTCTGAAGACCAGCAGGTAGAACAGGAAGTAAAGAGAAGAGACACAGACACACCGTCAAAGGAACCAAAGACCAGATCCATCAGTATAATTATCTGTCAACTGGAGAACTGAGAGTTTTCTGTCCACCAGACTGGTACCTGGTCAGTTGGTGGACTACAGAGACCACTATCTAAACAGGTGTAGACAGCAGACACTGAGGTGGTCAGAGGTGGGACTGCAGGTCAGTGGATCATGTTGGTGTCCCCCTGCAGCAGGTCTACAGCAGCAGATCCAGATGAAGCTGTGTTGAAGACCAGCTGCTCCAGTCTGGTCCTGCAGCTGCAGCTGTGACTACTGGTCCTGACACACTAAAGTTTACACCAACTAGATGTTTTACTGAACACAAACGTTGGAAGTTTGGTTTTAAAGGTGGAGGTGGTATCAGCCTCCTTAACCCAAACTGGAAGTTGGTTCCAGAGTGATGGTTCCTGATAGCAGAACCGTCCTCCAGATCTACATCTGGATCTTCTAGGAACTACGAGTAAACCTGCACTCTAAGACCGGAGAACTCTGTTAGGAACATGAGGAACCATCAGGTCTTGGAGAAACCATGATTTGGGATGTTTAGGACTTTATACACAAGTAATAAAATGTTTAATGGATTCTGAGTTTTCCGGGGAGCCGATGGAGGGAAGCTAAAACTGGAGAGACGTGGTCTCTCTTGTTGATTCCTGTCAGCACTCGCGCTGCTGCATTTTGGATCTTCTGGAGGATCTTCAGAGAATTACTTGGACATCCAGCCAACAACACGTTACAGTAATCTAGTCTAGAAGATACGAACGCATGAATTAGTTTTCCAGCATCACTCTGGGAGAGGATGCTCCTGATCTTTGTGATATTACGGAGGTGGAAAAATGCAGTTTTACAAACCTGATTAATATGCTGTTTAAATGACAAATCCTGATCGAATATAACGCCAAGGTTTCTCACAGTTTTACTGGAGGACATCGCAACACCATCTAATCACTTCCTGAGGTGTTTGGACCACAAACAACAGTCTCTGTTTTATCAGAATTTAGGAGAAAAACATTAGTGGACATCCAGTCCTTGATGTCCTGAAGACACCTGAAGTTTGATGGTTCTGTGTCAGTCTAAAACCTGTTTAAACCCAGTTTAAACTCAGTCTAAACCAATTCTAAACCTGGTTTAAAACCTTAAACTCAAAAAACATGTTTTTGATTCCACATTTATTCATATACACCTCAGACAAAATAATTTTTTTGTTAAATTGTTTTGTCTGATGTTCAGTTCTATTCAAAAGTCTTTATTTGGAACATGATAGCAAGTAACAGACTTAACCAGGAACAGAGACACATTTTTGTAGCAGCAGCAACTTGACATGTTGGAAAAGGAGCAGAAAGAAGTAAGGACTGATGACCTGCAACCCCTGAACTCAAACATGACTTCAGATGGACCCTCCGTATTACTTCTGTCGTTTAGGATAGAACTTATAGGTATTGATATATCTATAACTTCTAACTATGTCAAAGTTATTTTGAAATCTTAAATGTTGCACATAAGATAAGCAGAATTAAGCAGGAATCAACTGGAATCACCCAGAATCAGCAGGAATCTTCTGGAATCAGCAGGAAATACTTGCAACAGGATGTTTAGCATGACTGTAATCAGTTTCTGTCGTGTTGCATAAGCAGATCACAGGACGTCACGCCGGCTCTAATGCGGCTCAACGTCTTCATGCTCCCACAGCAGCCTGACGGCAGAAGTGTTTGGTGGGAACACGTGGTAGGAACCCAGACGGACACGCTCAGACATGAACGGTGTCATGTGAGCTGCTGTCAGATCGGAACGCCGCCGCAGACGCTTTAATGTCACAATATACTGCTGCTGACACACAGATGCATTATTAACACACACACACACACACACACACACACACACACACACACACACACACACACTCACTCACTCACTCACTCAGCTTTGAAAAAGACTCCATAATAATTTATCTTGAATTAAATATTGATCTGCTTTTAATATTTATTCTGGCTTTTAAGAGGCTGTCTCTCCAACACACACACACACACACACACACACACACACACACACACACACACACACACACACACACACGCTACGTTAAAGCTCACTTTAAATTTTAAAAAATGACAAAATAAAAATGTTCATCCAGAAAGCTGTTCATCATGTAACACGAACTGACAACAAAAAGCGCTAAAAGCCTCAAACACACGTCTGACTCTGAGCTGGAATGGAAGAGAAAACTGGGAAATCATAAGTACCTGCAGCTTGTAGTTCTACCTTCAGCAGCAGGAACCCTCAGTAGACGTTTCCTGTCTGACTCCATCTGTGTCTCACTGTTGTGGAGTAATTCTGGTCTGTTCTTCTGTCCAACGTTGCTTCAGTCCATTAAGGCTTTTGGACCTTCACTTCTACACTGTTCTCTGAAGGTCCCACCACAGCATCTCCACCAGGTTCAGGTCTGGACTTTGACCAGGTCACTCCAGAACCTGGATTCTTTCATTTTTCATCATTCTGATGTAGATTTTGGATATTTTCCTGTCACATGACCAACTCCAACCATCACCCCTCCTCCACCATGCTTGACAGTGCCTATGAGGTGTTTCTGAAAGTCCACCTCAGACAATCCCTCCTGGTTGGTGTGACTGGCTAACAGACATCTGCTGGGACCCAGCTCCAGCAGTAGAGGCAACATCTAAAATGAGGAGAGGTTACATTCCGAATCTGACCTGCTGTGCCACCCTCTGACCACTAGGACCTGGACTCTGACCTGCTGTGCCACCCTCTGACCACTAGGACCTGGATTCTGACCTGCAGTCCCACCCTCTGACCACTAGGACCTGGACTCTGACCTGCAGTCCCACCCTCTGACCACTAGGACCTGGAATCTGACCTGCAGTCCCACCCTCTGACCACTAGGACCTGGATCCGGACCTGCAGTCCCACCCTCTGACCACTAGGACCTGGATCCTGACCTGCAGTCCCACCCTCTGACCACTAGGACCTGGATCCGGACCTGCAGTCTCACCCTCTGACCACTAGGACCTGGATCCTGACCTGCAGTCCCACCCTCTGACCACTAGGACCTGGACTCTGACCTGCAGTCCCACCCTCTGACCACTAGGACCTGGAATCTGACCTGCTGTGCCACCCTCTGACCACTAGGACCTGGATCCTGACCTGCAGTCCCACCCTCTGACCACTAGGACCTGGACTCTGACCTGCAGTCCCACCCTCTGACCACTAGGACCTGGACTCTGACCTGCAGTCCCACCCTCTGACCACTAGGACCTGGACTCTGACCTGCAGTCCCACCCTCTGACCACTAGGACCTGGATCCTGACCTGCAGTCCCACCCTCTGACCACTAGGACCTGGATCCTGACCTGCAGTCCCACCCTGTGACCACTAGGACCTGGAATCTGACCTGCTGTGCCACCCTCTGACCACTAGGACCTGGATTCTGACCTGCAGTCCCACCCTCTGACCACTAGGACCTGGACTCTTACCTGCAGTCCCACCCTCTGACCACTAGGACCTGGATCCTGACCTGCAGTCCCACCCTCTGACCACTAGGACCTGGAATCTGACCTGCAGGGCCACCCTCTGACCACTAGGACCTGGATCCTGACCTGCAGTCCCACGCTCTGACCACTAGGACCTGGATCCTGACCTGCAGTCCCACCCTCTGACCACTAGGACCAGTCAGTCAGTGTTTCTTCTCTCTACTTCCTGTTTCATCCAGCTGGTCTTCAGCAGGAGGATCCCCCCTTTTTGATCCAGGTCCTGGTCCAGGTTTCTTTCTTCTTAAAGGGGAGTTTTTACCTGCCGTTGTTTATTTAATAATTGATCGGGGTCGTGTTCTAGTCTCTGGAAAGATACTAGACACAGCCTATATAAACAAGATTGAATTAAATTTAAACTGTTTCTCAGTGTAGAGTTAGGAACTCCAAATAGTTTGCAATGTTTTACAACCTTTTCTAAGACCATTGCTGATGTTTTTCCTTGTTGACGTTGTGTCAATACACACCTGAACCTTCCAGACCAGCAGACTGCCAAAACCTCTTCTTTTCTAGAGGTCATCTACTGATGTGTTCAGGATTTTACATGCCTGGATGCAACTAACCCTCTAAAATCCTAGGGAAGGGAGTACTTAGTGTTGCCCATTTGCACATGAGTGTGTGTCGCAGGGAGCTGGTTTGCGTTGCATTTTTGATGGGTTAAATGGATGACAGAGAGGAAATTGAACTTGGCTTTGTTCATATTTATTTCATCTCAGACATCAGCTCTGGTCGTGACTCTGTGTCTTTGCTGAAATAATCATGATCTCTGGCATTTCTGCACATTAACATTTACGCCAGCGCGTCTCTAAACACACATTACACATGTAGAAGCGTCCTGAATATTTCACAGCTCATTGAAACGTCGGTCGAGAGTAA
This sequence comes from Xenentodon cancila, assembly GCA_014839995.1. Taxonomy (NCBI): domain Eukaryota; kingdom Metazoa; phylum Chordata; class Actinopteri; order Beloniformes; family Belonidae; genus Xenentodon; species Xenentodon cancila. The sequence goes on from CM026218.1 coordinate 25,199,569, forward strand.
AACGTGTCTTTTCCTGCCACTGAAAGCTTCTTCCAAGCTCACTGACACGTATATTCAGCCTCTGTGTGGCAGATCAAAGTGAAAATTTACTGCTGATAAACAGCAATAATCTTTGGCTAATTACACGTCAGAACCAGCTGGCATGGAAAAGGCAGATTCAGTTTTTAAAAAAGCAGCTGTGGAGCGAACATGTACTTATTCCATTTCAGACAGTACAAACAAAAAAATTGAATCTTTTACTCATCAAATTGGGTTCTGGTCAGGGTTTGTCCTTTTTGCATTTCAGGGTCACTTTTGGAGTCAGCCCCTAGTGGTCAGTCCAGGAAGTGCAATGCTTCTCAGTTCTGTGTTAGAAATTGGGAATGTTGGTTGAGCTGGGGGCTGATAGGACAAACGAAGCTGGTTGGACCCCTGCGGTGGTATGGTAGTCAGGACCAGACCAGTCCAAACCAGACCAGCTGGCTGGAAAAAGACAAGACTTGGACCACGCCCAGCAGATGCACCACATTTTTTCTGCTTTGATTCCTTGGTCTACAAATCCACTTAAGTCGCAGGCATTTCTGCCACACAAGACCACACAAACCAGTTTTCCTGAAACTTAGTATAGTTCATCTGCAAGCCATGACGAAAAAAAATAATAATAATTTTTGATTCGACCATCCATTTCAAAGTTACTGACCAATCAAAGCCACGGGCTTCGTCCAAAGTTACCAAGAGACAAAATCTGGTTCTCAGAGCCAACGCCAGTGTGGAAGCAGAGAAAACATGCAGTTCCTGTGCCAACCACTAGGGGCTGGCCCGGACCTGCAGTCCCACCCTCTGACCACCTCAGTGTCTGATTTTTTCTGGGAGTGGTGTCCTAGTGGTTACAGTGGTGGGCTTGGGTCATGTTCCGGGTCTCTGGAAAGCGCCTAGAGACAACTTGTGTTGTAATAGACGCTATATAAATAAAATTGAATTGAAAATTGAATTGAATTGGGCGTGGAGGACCCAGGTTCCAGCCCAGGGCTGCCCACAATGGTAAATCACTGGGGGTCCCTGAGCAAGGCCCCTAACTCCCAATTGCTCCCCGGGCGCTGGTTCTAGTGCATCGTACATACAGCGTGTGCACGATGTCCACACTGACAAGAAGAAACCTGCACCAGGACCTGGATCATAAAAGGGGGAAGAAACCTGGACCAGGACCTGGATCATAAGGGGGACCCTCCTGCTGAAGACCAGCAGGTAGAACAGGAAGTAAAGACACAGACACACCGTCAAAGGTACCAAAGACCAGATCCATCAGTATAATTATCTGTTAACTGGAGAATAATTGATCAGGGTCGTGTTCTGGTCTCTGGAAAGATCCTGGAGACGACGTCTTGTGTTGACAACAGACGCTATGCCTATCAAGGATAAAAAAACAACCTAGTATTTGTTTATATATGTTTGTTTCTGGATAACGGATGTATGGACTGATCAACCGCTGACGTCATCAGCGGGGATCCGGTGACTACCTGGCAGAGCGCACACCGGCAACGAATAACCAGCAGACAGCATAAAAAGGAGCAACATCCAGGACACGAGGACGCTGACATGCCACTGACACTCAACTCTAGGAAAAGGAAAAGGATTGAGAAAAACCACTACAAGTACCATTACAAATAAGGAAGCTATTCATTGGCTGAGCCGACTGTCAATCAATCATATCAGAAATACATTTAATGCTTGATAACTGTAAAAACTCTCCTGGTGTGGTACAAAAAAAATCACTTGTCATGGATGTGAAATCAAACACTTGAGACCAAAACATTTTTTGAACCAGGCTGTAATTATTTTTATTCTGCTCTAAAGTCGTACATTTAAACTTGGTGGTTGATGGAGATTGATGTGCTTTTTCAGCCTCTAGTGGCCAGTCAGGGAACTGCAACGGACGTCAGTTCTACATGAGCCTTCACCCAGAAGTTAGACAGTTGATGCTCGGCTGAGGCCAGGACCTGCAGAGCTGAGAAAAGATCCGGCAGAGCTCTGATGGGACCTGCAGTCACTCAAACTCCTGCTAGCGGGTTTAGACCTGCTGTCGACACCTGCTGAGGGCCAGGTGAACGACATGCAACGACAAAGAGAAGTGGCTTCAGGACATTTACACTCAGAACAAAACACACTGATATAGACACACCAAAGATGATACATTTTCTATGTTTTATGTTCTATTGTGAATAAAATACGGATTTTTGAGATGTGCTCTAAGGGGGAGGAGTCAGGAGGTGCGGCTTCTCAGCTGCTCCGATTTTTTTGAACTTGATAAATTAACCAATCAAGTTTTGTTATTTATTCAGTTAACATTTATCTGGCTGGAATCCGCACAGCTACCAATTATGTCATCAGCCTGGCATTTAAGTGGTCACATGGTGCAGGCTGTAAGCTGCAGAGCAGAGCGGGAGGATCCAGGACGGTAATTATTGAGAGTGAGAGTTTCCCACGGGGGGAGGCTGAGCTGCTTGTTAACCAGCTGCTGAAAAGGTTCCTGAATCACTTAATAGGCTCAAAGTTATTTTTCTCACAAAATGTCACACTGAGAGGAAGACAAAGGTGAGGTGAGAAGAAAACTTAACCTCAAATTTAACATGAAAAAGTGTGAAAGTGCTGCCATACATTACAGTTAATCCTTCCACAATACAACTACCACAGTTGAGGACAGAAAGTACCGTCAGCAGGATGAAGAGCTCCGACCAGCAGCTGCTGTCCCCAAAACGCACGGACGTGGGCAATACCAAGTACACCTTCACTGCGTATTTAGAACTTAGTGTTCCAGTTGTTCCCCGACTAATCATCAGCACCGATGAGCTGATCATCAGCAGGTGTGTAGGCCTCTCTAAAAGTAGAGATTTTGGCAGTTTATTGGTCTGGACCCCAGAGATCAGATATATTGATGGTCTGAAAAGGACCTGGACAAACCCTCTGTGACACTACACAGAACAAGAATAATTTTGAAAAAGAATAATTTTGACAAAAATAGAATCCAATGTAGCTGCCAATCATTAAACCACACCCTCAGTTATGCATAAATGTCTGATGTTAATGTTAACTAATGAGGTACATGAATTGTTTTTCGTTCTAGACTGTAAATGTGTTTATTTGTGCTGTAAAGTTATATATTTTACCATAGAGGTCAATGGAGATGAACTCACTGTTGGATCCAGACCCTGGTGGTCTAGTAGGAACTGCAGGTCTGGACCGCAGTCGTCAGTAGAGGAACTGTGTTTTTTTGAGGGGGTTCTTCTGGTTGGGCATGAGTTAGAAGCCCAGATGTAGCTCCTTGGTCAATGTCCATGACAGTAGAACCAGAAAAAGATTGAATCAGGACGGTTTGTTTTAAAGTTTCCAGCAGAACCTCTTCCGTCTAAAAAGAACATGAACGACTGAAGTTCACAGACCTCCATCTGAACAAACCAGGAGACCTCTGGAACAAAGTCCTCTGGGCAGATGGGACCAAAGTTGATGTTTGGTCTTAATGTCCTAAACCGTGTTTGGAGAAAACCAAACACATCATCTCAGCACAAACATCTAACTGTGAAGCCCGGTGGTGGAGGAATGATGGTCTGGTCACAAGACCTGGGCACTTGATTGACATCTAAAACTTGGTTGAAACTGGGTCATGTGACAGGACATTGATCCAAAAAAAACAGCAAATATATGAAAAATACAAGAAAAGTGTTTTGAAATTACCTAGTCCAAGACCAAACGTGAACCCAACTAAATTACTGAGATCAGAGCCGGTACCAGGACTAAGGATCTGTTTAACTAAGAGACCAACAAAAGCAGTCTGCAGCAGAAGACACTCACCTCTTCCTCGTCCTCTTCCTCTTCCTCACCTATTGACACATGATTACACTGCTACTGATGGTGTTGCCATGGTGATAATTAACACTAATCACCAGAGGATTGTAATCACCATGGCAACAGCAGGAGCAGTGAGCTTGTGGGATGGAGGGATGAAGTGGAGGGAGAATGGGGGAGGCCAGTTTAAAGACACTGGTCACCAGGGAGGAGCGGGAAGAAGAGGAGGGGGTGAAGGTGTTTAATATTCAGAGAATTAAAGCTGCCGGAGGAAACGAGGAGGAGGGTATTTTCTTCTGTCTCGTCTCACAACGTGAGTCTGACAGAAGAACATTTCCTGATCGATTAATCGTTTAAGGAGACCACATGCAGTAGAAACTCCTCCTCGTGAAGCTGAGAATCAGACCCGGACATTCAGGACCTTCACTGGGTTCCTCTGAGTCCAAACAAGGAAACCTTCTGGTTCTGAAAAATTATTTGAACCCAGAAGAACAAAAACCAGCGTTTCCACTACTGACCACTGGGTTCCGGACCCGGACCTGCTGCTCCTCTACTGGTGGATTGTCCGGGTTGGGCGGGCCAGCCTGGACCAGCTGGTGTCCTGCATTAAACTTCCAGGCTTGGAAGTGAGTCTCCAGAAACATGAGTGACATCACAGGGGTTGGTCCAGTTCTTCTTTCACAGTCTGATTCAAGATAATCACTTTTGTTTTCTGTTTCAACCTCACCCATGTCACATCTTGGAGACAAAACAATCTTTGAAACATGAAAATAGGAACCAATACGCAAGCACATGACAGCTCCATCACCACCACAACACGTCTGATTCTGCTAAAAAGTGAAGATTCATATTTTACACAACATCACACACTCACAGTGTGTCAGATGATAATTGAGTGGGCTGTAAGTGTCTCACACACATAAATAAAACGAGGTCACAAGCGCAGCGTCTCACATCACAGATTTCTTCCCAAATGTGTGTGTGAGGTTTTAACAGAAGCGCGGCTGCAGGTAATTACACACCGAATCTGCGTCACGTCTCTGTCCCACATCTGCGCCGCTGGAAAGCTCCTTTCCACAGATGTATCTGAGGGGGCGGGGCTAGAGGCCAGCTGGTCTTCTGGTTGGAGGTTTAGCGGCTCTACCTGTGGAGCCACGGAGGCCTCAACCCCACCCTGATCATGACCCCTCCACCGCCATGTTAAACAATGAGATGTTTGGTTGGGTTTCTCCAAACATAGTTCTGGACATTAAGACCAAGCATCACTTTGGTCTCACCTGTTCAGAGGACATTGTTCCAGAAAAGGGAGGGACTCTTTAACTAATGGTCTGGTAAGTCAGCCTGAAATGGTCCAGGGTGAAAGTTGGAGTCCTGGACGGCTGATTAACATGAAGCCTCTGTTGGTCTGATATGGTCTATGGACTCTTTGAATCCAACTCAGAGCCAGTGAGCTGCAGCAGCAGTTTGTTCTCTAAGAC
>CM026218.1:25207365-25213168 GCA_014839995.1 Xenentodon cancila
CACACACACACACACTCACACACACACACACACTCACACACACACACACACACACACACACACACACACACTCACACACACACACACACACACACACACACACACACACACACACACACTCACACACACACTCACACACACACACACACACACTCACACACACACACACACTCACACTCACACACACACTCACACTCACACACACACATGTAAGTGTGTGATGAAAATATTAAGTGGATCAGTAGACGTTAAAATGCGAATTCAGAAGAAGAAGTACAGCCCGTACAGGTGAACCAACACCTTAGACCAACTGAGAACCAAAGCTGTACCATAGAACCAGACTGGAGCCTAGAACCAGATCTGGGTCCAGCTGAGAACTAGAACTGGACCCTAGAACGAGACCTGGAACCTAGAACTAAAACTGAGACTATCTGAGATTTGGAACTGGACCATAGGTCAGGCAACAGCTCAGGTGACAAATCAGTTAAGGATGCAACAAAACAAATCAACTACTGGTTTATCAACCACAGCGGGAAGAGAATCAGAGAACCTCAGACCGGTCCAGACCGGTCCAGACTGGTCCAGACCAGTCGTGCTGATGGAGAAACTGAGTATGATAGTTGCTAACGTCACCCCATCACAGCTATGATGAAGTTGCTGGTTGGTTGTCTGGTTAGTCAAGGTGGAAGGATCTTGAAATGAGATGAAGGTCTATGGACCAGAGGATCCAGCTGCTGCCAGAGGTGGAAGATGAACCCAAAAGTGGCTTCAAAGGTTTCTTAAGACAGTTAACAAGCCATTGCTGATGTCTTTCTCTCTTGCCATTGTGTTAATGCACACCTAAATACTCCAGATCATAAAATTACCACAACATCTGCCTTTCTACTGGTCTGGGCACTTGTAGATAATCAGTTCATCCATGACCATCAGGAGCTAATGTTCAATCATATGTAAGTTCTTCGTTATTTTTTTTTTTTTTTTTTTCTTCCCTTTCTTGTCAGTGTGGACATCGTGCACACGCTGTATGTACGATGCACCGACATTAGTCTCTGCTTTTAACCCATCAACTAGTTTCACTAGTGAGCAGTGGGGCTGCTAGAACCAGCACCCCGGGGAGCAATTGGGAGTTAAGGGCCTTGCTCAGGGACCCCAGTGATTTACCATTGTGGGCAGCCCAGGGCTTGAACCTGGGTCCTCCACGCCCAAGCCCACCACTGTAACCTAGTGTCACCTAGTGGCCAAGTCAAATGCTGATATGTTTTTTGAAATATAGTTTTGTTAAATTTGCCAAAGCACCAAGCTTGTATGTGTCGCCTACCCAAACCCACTTTTATTCATGTGTACTATGACATACACTATATGTCCAAAAGTATCGTCTTGCTTGCCTCGACTCCTATATGTATAATATGTGAACTTCAGTGACCTCCCATTCCTGATCCAGAGGGTCCAGTATGACGTCGGTCCTCCTCTGCAGCTGTAACAGCTCAACTCTTCTGGGAAGTCTGTCCACAAGGTTTAGGAGTGTTTATGGGAATCATTCTTCCAGAAGGTCATTTGTGAGGTCACACTGATGTTGGACCAGAAGGTCTGGTTGTCAGTCTGCTCTAATTCATCCCAGAGGTGTTGTGTCAGGTTGACGTCTGGACTCTCTGCAGGCCAGTCCAGTTCATCCACACCAGACTCATGTCATGCAGGTCTTCATGGTACTCCTTTGTGCTCTGGTGCAGAGTCCATGGAGACCCATCCATGAAGCTCTCTGATCGCTGTTCTGGGGCTGATCTGAAGGCCACATGAAGTTTGGAGGTCTGTAGCGACTGACTCTGCAGAAGGTTGGTGACCTCTTGTCACTATGCTCCTCAGCATCCGCTGACCCGCTCCAACAGTTTACGTGACCGACCACTCGGTGGCGGAGTTGCTGTCGTTCCCAAACACTTCCATGTTCTTATAATACAGCTGACAGTTGACTGGAATATTTAGGAGCCAGGAAACTTCAGGACCTATCACAGTTCCACGCTGGACTTCACTGAGCTCCTGAGAGCGACCCGTTCCATCCATCCAGCCATTATCTATTCCCGCTTACTCTGTCTCCGGGTCACGGGGGTCTGTCGGAGCCTATGCTGATGCATAGTAGGTGGAAGGCAGGGGTCCACCTGGACAGGTCGCCAGTCCAGCAGGGGTCCACCTGGACAGGTCGCCAGTCCAGCAGGGGTCCACCTGGACAGGTCGCCAGTCCTTCGCAGGGCCACATACAAGACAGACAAACATGCACACTCACATTCACACCTACGGGCAATTTATTATGATCAATTAACCTGCATGGTTTTGGACTGTGGGAGGAAGCCGGAGTACCCGGAGGGAACCGCAAGCACGCAAGCATGGGGAGAACATGCAAACTCCACACAGAAAGACCCACCGAGCCGGGGAATCGAACCAGGAACCTTCTTGCTGTGAGGCAACAGTGCTGACCACTAAGCCACCGTGCTGCCCAGAGTGACCCATTATGTCACAAATAGTTGTAAAGTCAGTCTGCATGCCGACGTGCTGGATGTTACACACCTGTTGCCATGGAAGTGACTGGAACAGCTGATTCCATTATTTGGATGATTGAGGGAGGAGTATCGTATACTATGTTTATACACAGGCCAGGAGGGTTTTTTCACAGCGTGGTTACGACTAATTCAGGGTGTGTTTGTGTGTGTTCTAACAGCTGTTAACACGTTCCCGTTGTTGTTTACACATGCTCTCTGTATGTAAACAAATGTGTTGCCGTGGCAGCAAATGAAGCTAATTAAAGGAACACGACTGCTGAGACGCCCTCATTAACACACACATACACACACACACACACACACACACACACACACACACACACACACACACACACACACCAGACTCAGTGTAATTGGTCCATGTCTGGTTCAGGTTCAGACGTACAGCGGGAGGACGTTTAAACCCACACAGAAGGGAACCACACGTGTTTAACGTGTGTGTGTGTGTGTGTGTGTGTGTGCGTGTGTGTGTGTGTGTGTGTGTGTGCGTGTGTGTGTGAGAGAGAGAGGAATTCTTTTTCCTTACGGTTCAGCTCACTAACAGGTGCTAACAATCACACACAGCGTCTCCAGCAGATCCATTACTGTCAGATTATCAACACGTACTGAAGATAATTGGTGGATTCATTAACGAAGTGATGATGAGCTGCTGCACCTGTTAACACCTGTCAGAGCTCTTCCTGCCTGTCTCACCGAGACAATCGTCCCTCATCTGCTAAATTTCATGAGAACATTTGGATTCACACTTTTAAAAGAGAAAGTCAGAAACATTTAGAATTGTTTATAAGCTTGAAATTGTAAATGTAATGTTATGATATAATTTCCAACTAAAAAGTTCTGATTTTGATTTTTTTTGCAAATTGTGAAATAAATTAGTAAAAGAAATCAGAAAATATGATTTTGTGACCTCACAAATTTGTTTAGACTAAACATAATAATTAGCAAGAAAACAGAAAATTTGATGATTTGTAATAAAATTCTCTTTTTAAACTCATTGATTTACAAAAAAGAAAAACATTGGAATCTATAAACTACCAAATTGAAAAAAATGAAAATAAATTGACAGAAATTGTGGCTTTATAAACTTAAAGTCTCTGAAATTTTTTTTTTGTGTAAAATCTGTGTAAAATCCTTATAACAATAAAAACTTACAAAGTAACACAAAAAAATTCTACATTTATGTTAAGTTGCACATTTAAGAGAAAACAAAAAAGCTTTTGACTTTACAACTGCCAGAACAATTCAAAAATCAATCTTTTATCAGTGGCAAAGTTGCAAAACAACTCAAAGATTGAGAGTTCATGACGTTCCAGATTCATGAGAGAAAACGAAGAAATTCTTGTTTCATAAACATAAAAATGTTCAAAGAGAAACAAACATTATTTGATAAACTTGCTGATTCAAAAAGATGCATAAATAAATCTTACAGAAGATAAAATTGGAAAGAATTTGTGACTGTACAAATGTAGAAAAGGAAGAGAACAAATTAATATGTTTGCAAATTAATGAAAAAAGTTCAAACTATGAATATTTAGCAAAGTTGGATAAAGTTGGATAGTTGGTCATGTTCTGGTCTCTGGAAAGATCCTGGAAACAACTTGTGTTGACAAATCAAAAAATAAAAATCTCACTGACAAATTCTAAGGAGAAAAACTGAAACCGTCTTTATGAAGTCATGAATTTGTGAGAAACTCTTTTTCAGACGTTTCATTTCCGAGTCATAATTTTCATCCTTCACAGTGAAGAAATGAAATGTTTTTATTTCCGTGCTCATTTTGTTTTCCTTCTCTTCATGACCCGAGTGGTGGGCGGCGGGCAGGTGGAGGCGTCTCCACGTCCGAGCATCTGCTCAGAAAGTTTATCAGAAGAACGCGTTAACTATTGAAAACAAGCTCAAGTTAGAGTTGAGGATTTGAAGAATCAGAATGTAATAGATGCTATATCAATAAAATTGAATTGAATTGAATTGGACTCCATTAGAAGTACTCGCCTACGTCCAGTTTGTATCAGTGTAAAAGTACAAAACAGTATTTTCAGCAACATGTTCTGCAAGTACTCTAAAAAGTACACTTCAGAGTATCTTGTCTTGGCGTTTAAATGAACATCGTCACCTCCTCCTGTTCTTCTCGCCTCCCTCCTCCTCCTGCTCCTCATGCTTTCCTCACCTCCTCACCCTTTCTATGATGACACCACCTCCCCCTCATCCTCTTTCTTCACCTCGTCTGACTCCTCCTCCTTCTCCTGTCAGATGTGGTGAAAGATCAATTTAAAATCTTTTCACCTTTGGACTCAAATCTAAATACTCGGTGGCACGGTGGCTGGGCGAGCGAGCTTCAGAGACCCTGGCAGACAGGAAGAGAGAGAGAGAGGATGATTGATAGAAATATAACACTTCATCTGGGCGCTCCTCCTGCCATCCCTCCATCTCTACCCCTCTGTCGTTGTCTGACAGATAAGTTGATCAGAATATTGGAAAATAATGTTGTAGCAGAGAAACTGTCACACACACTCGGTACTGTCAATGTATGTGTGTGTTTATGTATGTGTTTATGTGTGTTTATGTATGTGTTTATGTGTGTGTGTGTGTTTATGTATGTGTTTATGTGTGTGTTTATGTGTGTGTGTGTTTATGTGTGTGTGTTTATGTATGTGTTTATATGTGTGTGTGTGTGTGTGTGTTTATGTGTGTGTGTGTGTTTATGTCTGTGTTTCTGTGTGTGTTATGTATGTGTTTCTGTGTGTGTGTGTGTTTCTGTGTGTGTTTCTGTGTGTGTGTGTGTGTGTTTGTGTGTGTGTTTCTGTGTGTGTGTGTGTGTGTTTCTGTCTGTGTTTCTGTGTGTGTCTGTGTGTGTTTCTGTGTGTGTTTCTGTGTGTGTGTGTGTGTTTGTGTTTCTGTGTGTGTGTGTGTTTCTGTGTGTGTTTCTGTGTGTGTTTCTGTGTGTGTGTGTTTCTGTGTGTGTGTGTGTTTCTGTGTGTGTTTCTGTGTGTGTGTGTGTTTCTGTCTGTGTTTACTGTGTGTGTGTGTTTCTGTGTGTGTTTGTGTTTCTGTGTGTGTGTTTCTGTGTGTGTGTGTGTGTGTGTTTTTTTTTTTCTTCCCTTTCTTGTCAGTATGGTCATCGTGCACACGCTGTATGTACGATGCACTAGAACCAGCACCCGGGGAGCAACTGGGAGTTAAGGGCCTTGCTCAGGGGCCCCCAGTGATTTACCATTGTGGGCAGCCCTGGGCTTGAACCTGGGTCCTCCACGCCCAT
>CM026218.1:25213668-25218668 GCA_014839995.1 Xenentodon cancila
ACACACACACACACACACACACACACTCACACACTCAACTCACCACACACACACTCACACACACTCTCACACACACTCACACACACTCACACTCACACACACACACACACACACACTCTCACACACACACACACACACATGCACACACACACACACACACACACACACACACTCACACACTCACTCACACTCACCACACACGCACTCACTCACTCACTCACTCACTCACTCACTCACACTCACACACTCACTCACACTCACACACACACACACACACACACACTCTCACACACACACACACACACACACACACACACACACACACACACACTCACACACACACTCTCACTCACACGCACACACACACGCACACACACACACACACTCACACACTCACACACTCACTCACTCACTCACTCACACTCACACACTCACTCACACTCACACACACACACACACACACACACACACACTCTCACACACACACACACACACACATGCACACACACACACACACACACACACACACACACACACACACACACACACACACACACACACAGCCGGCCCAAACTATACCCATTTCGGTCCAACCGGGACCTCAATCCAGTCTGGGTTCACAGCTCTGACACCAAACCAGGACCCCAAACAACAGGGGGGTGAGTAAGCACTGACACAAACACAACAAACATCTGTGTTCAACAAAGTCAAAGTGAAGAAAAAACTATTGGTGAAACCTGAGTTTAGATCCAGGTGAGTCCGTAGATCCGGGCGAGTCAGTAGATCTGGGTGTGTCAGTAGATCCGGGTGTGTCAGTAGATCCAGGCTAGTCTGTAGATCCAGGCTAGTCTGTAGATCCAGGTGAGTCTGTAGATCCAGGTGTGTCCGTAGATCCAGGCGAGTCAGTAGATCCGGGCGAGTCCGTAGATCCAGGCGAGTCAGTAGAGCCAGTCGAGTCAGTAGATCCGGGTGTGTCAGTAGAGCCGGGTGTGTCCGTAGATCCGGGTGAGTCAGTAGATCCGGGTGAGTCAGTAGATCAAGGTGTGTTCGTAGAGCCGGGCGTGTCAGTAGATCCAGGCGAGTCAGTAGATCCGGGTGTGTCCGTAGATCCAGGCGAGTCAGTAGATCCGGGCGAGTCCGTAGATCCAGGCGAGTCAGTAGAGCCAGTCGAGTCAGTAGATCCGGGTGTGTCAGTAGAGCCGGGTGTGTCCGTAGATCCGGGCGTGTCCGTAGATCCAGGCGAGTCAGTAGATCCAGGTGGATCTAAACTCGTGGATCTACGGACTCACCCAGCATGGGTAGGTGCAGGAATAGTTATGTTAATGGTGAAGGTTCTGGTTCTGAAGCAGAGCCACAACTTTGTGATGAGTTCAGGAGCAGCGTGTTAATCTAGTGAGCTTCCTAAACGGCAGCTGATAGCAGAGATCAGAGGTGGACCATTAATGAGACGACTCGGACTTCTAAACGAGTCGTATCGAGCGCTGCAGGTGAGCTGCAGCAGCTGCACCTTCAGAGGCATCAGAGGTCACGGTTTCATAAACAGCCCCTTAAAGTTTCCTGCTGATGAGCCGACGCCGACTCTGTAATCAGACTGCAACAGCAGCCAGTGATACAATCATTAATTAACACAGAACGTTCACTGTTCTCCACTAAAGATCAATAAAACCTGCAGAACATCAGGAGGTCACATTTACTTCTTCTGAGGTCACATGGCTCCAACTAATGAGAGAAAAAGAAAAGCAGCTAACTAATGAGACAATGAGGAAGATCAGAAAATACTGTAAACTAAGCATTACACAATCACACCTGTTCTACCTGAGTGACATGAAGGGGGAGTGGTCTCTGAAGAAACCAGTCAGATGATCAATAAACATGTCTGATACTTCCCCAAAAAAGCAAACTAAAACAGTCCATACCCAAAATAAACGTGTGTAAATCCAGATTAAAGTAGTCCTAGAAAAAACTGTACAGAACCAGAAAAACCCAGTTTTAAACTGGAAAAAAACAGGTCCAGAATAAACACGTCTCAAAAGTGGAACAAACTGGTCCACAACCAGAAAAAGGGTCTTAAACTAGAATAAACTGGTCCAGAAACAGAATAAACTTGTGTAAATCCAGATTATACCGGTTCAATAACCAGAGCACATGAGTCTAAAAGTTGCATTATCTGGTCCAGAACCAGAATAAACCAGTTGTGGTTCTGCCCGTCCTGGTTTCGTTTCCATGTCTGGACCCGTTCTTCTCCTCAGTAACGAACCCTTTATCTTCGTCTGACTGAACCTCTGAGAGTCCGTCGGGGAGGGAACAGGATGTTAACACGAACCGTTAACGAGTCCTCTGAGCCCCCCCACCCCCCCGGAGTTGGGGGACATTAAACCAGGTAGGAGACGGATTAAAGAGGGCGACGAAGAGGAGACGAGGCGATGAGGAGGTGGAGGTTTAATCACACACTCATTAGGTGTCTTTTAACAAGCTCTCTTTGACAGTTTCCTGGTTCCTCCCACACACTCAATGCTCGTTAAAGAGTCACATGACTCCTGAGGAAATAAGATGCTCACCAGAACCGGACTAGAACCAGAGCCAGGGCCAGAACTGGACCAGAGCCGGAACTTCCACCAACAAAGACCTGATGAATAGTCTGTGTTTGGTTTCCATGGTAACCATGCACTGTTTTTGATCACATGACATCCTGTAATGATAACAATGTTTAAGGATTCATCCCACAGGCCTGGTCATTAACACGCCTTCACTCCTTTCATCTGTTCTTCTGCTCTTGTTTGATCTGTGGGAGGTCAGTTCACACTTCCTCTTTTTATCAAACTTTATTTGATCTGTCCTTGACAATGTTTCATCAGTTCTGACTTCAGACTCCATTTCATTATTTTAGAAGATTATCCAAATTAAGGATTACATTATCCATTTGAAGATGCGGTGTAATCACTACAAAAGGATCAGTGCCATCAGTAACAGTCCAAAACTAGAATAAACTAGTCTAAAAAAGAATAAACAAAAAAATCTAAACCCATAAAAAACCAGTCCAAATCTAATAAAACCTGTTTGAAACCAGTATTAAACGGTACCAAACCAGAATAAACCAGCCCAGAACTATTTAAAAAATAGACTAAAACCAAAATATAGCAGTCTGAAACCAGAATAAACCAGTCCAGACCTATGCAAAACCAGCCCAAAACCAGAATAAACCAGTTCAGACCTATGCAAAACCAGCCCAAAACCAGAATAAACCTGTCGTATGGTAAATTAACCAGTGTGGAACCAGAATAAACCAGTTAAAATCAGAACAAAGCAGGTCAACAGTCATCAGTTCAGCTGGTTTTGGGGTTCTTAAATAAATCTTTTGAACCAGTAAAACGTGTTTATTTGATTCACTTCGTCCTCTCAACTCTCAGTTTCGCTCCTCAGGCGGACACTTTGCCTCCAACTGTCCGGAGATCAGATCAAGCCGCCAGTCACATGGTCAGATGGGACGTTTCTTTGCGTCAGTGCTGCGTAGCTGCAGTCTGACTGCAGATGACGGAGCACGAAAAGGTGACTTTTCTTATCGTTAATGGACGTTACGCTGCAGCGCTCAAAAGGGACGATTCCGCTCAGCGGCGCGAGGGCTGAGTCGGGGCCACACCCACTCAAGGCATGGCAAGGCAAAGCAGTCTAGTTGTGTAGCGCGGCTGTCCAGGATGACCTAGTCGTGACATCACAGAGGGCGTGTCCAGTTCCAAGCTCTGGACCTCGGCTGAGTCCCCGTCCATGTTCTGTGATTGACAGGTCGCTGTTGCTGCCATGGTTTCAGGTGAGAGTGAGCAGTAACCGTTTTATTGGCTGAGCGCCGTCTGTCTGTCCGTCTGCTTTAACGAGGACTCATTTTCAGCTGGTTAATGTGGGAGGGGTCATTAATGAGAAAAACTGTCCAGCCTCCGGACACACCCGCCACACACACACACACACACACACACACACACACACACACACACACACACACACACACACACACACACACACACACACCTGCTCCATGATGACTGCCTGCCATTAAAAGTCTAATTTTTTCCTATAATAGGTGTCATTAATGTTTTTGTAGAGCCAGGTAATGACACACACACAGATGTAATGTGGGTTTTATTGCTGTCGTTAGATTTTACTCAGTCGCTCTGCTGATGCCGACCTTTAGACAAAATTACAGTTTTGAACTCTGAACGACTGACATGAAGATTCAAAAACTTATCAATACCACAATGACGGACAATATATGGATGGATGGATGGATGGATGGATGGATGGATGGATGGATGGATGAGAAATGGATGGATGTTTGGATGGATGGATGGATGGATGGATGAGAAATGGATGGATGGATGGATGTTTGGATGGATGTTTGGATGGATGGATGGATGGATGGATGATGGATGAGAAATGGATGGATGGATGGATGGATGTTTGGATGGATGTTTGGATGGATGGATGGATGTTTGGATGGATGGATGGATGGATGGATGAGAAATGGATGGATGGATGGATGTTTGGATGGATGGATGGATGGATGGATGGATGTTTGGATGGATGGATGGATGGATGAGAAATGGATGGATGAGAAGTGGATGGATGATGGATGGATGGATGTTTGGATGGATGGATCGATGGATGAGAAATGGATGGATTGATGGATGGATGGATGGATGGATGTTTGGATGGATGGATAGATGGATGGATGGATGGATGGATGAGAAATGGATGAATGGATGGATGTTTGGATAGATGTTTGGATGGATGGGTGGATGGATGGATAGATGGATGGATGGATGAGAAATGATGGATGGATGGATGTTTGGATGGATGTTTGGATGGATGATGGATGGATGGATGATGGATGGATGGATGGATTTTTGGATGGATAGATGGATGGATGGATGGATGAGAAATGGATGGATGGATGGATGTTTGGATGGATGTTTGGATGGATGATGGATGGATGGATGGATTTTTGGATG
>CM026218.1:25223668-25226168 GCA_014839995.1 Xenentodon cancila
CGTTCTGGAGCCATTCAGGTTAAAACAGTGTTTCACACTCAGAAACATGGCAACAACACAGAGCTCCATCAGAGCCCAGAGGCCACAAACATGCAGACTTCTGGAGCCGTGTCCTATGGACAGACGAGACCTGCTTCTCCAGTCGGGTCGCGGGCCAGCAGCCTACGCAGGGAAGCCCAGACTTCCCGCTGCCCTTCCCTCGGCCTGATGAAGCCAACAGAACCACATCATCTGCAAAAAGCAGAGACCCAATTCTGAGGCCACCAAACCAGACGCCCTCCGCCCCTCAGCTGCGTCTAGATATTTTGTCCATAAAGATATTAACAGAATGGGTGGCAACAGACAGCCTTGTCGGATCCCACCCCCCCAAGAATCGGGTCCGACTCACACTGTGGACCAAGCTCTGACACCGGATGTAGAGGGACCGGACAGCCCGTATAAGGGATTCCAGCACCCCATCCTCCCCCACACGAGTCCCAGAGGGACACGATCAAATGCCTTCTCCAAGTCCACAAAGCACACGTGGACAAGGTGGAGATGTTTGGTCTCAATGTCCAGAACCATGTTTGGAGAAAACCAAACCCAGCATTTGGGCAGAAACACCTCAGACCCACTGACAAGCACGGTGGTGGAGGATGATGATCTGTTTTGCAGGAGAGTCTCTCTCCAGGAGACGATAATCCAGTTCATTGATCAGATGTTTGAGTGGATGTGCCAGAATTGTCTTCAGTTAAACGGAGACAAAACAGAAATAAGTGTTTGGAGCCGATGAAGGAAGATTAAACGTTAAAAACCAAGAACCAAACCACAAATCTGGGACTGGTGCTGGACTCAGACCTGAACTTTACCAGCCACATTAAGACCGTAGTGAAGTCAGCCTGTTGTCACCTAAAGAACATTTGGAGGATTAAAGGTCTGATGTCTCAGCAGGACTTAGAAGACCTTGTCCAGGCTTTTATCTTCAGTAGACTGGACTGCTGTAACACTGTTCTCACGGGTCCCTCAAACATTCATCAAACATCTGCAGTCAGTCCAGAATGTTGCTGCTGAGTCCTCACTAGGACCAGGAGACTGGACCACATACCTCCAGGTCTAAGATCTTCCTGTCTGTCCCACAGACAGGATGTTAAAATCCTGCTGCTGGTTCATAAATCTCTGAATGGTCTCAGACCAAAACACATCTCTGACCTCCTGGTCCATGATGAAGCAACCAGAACCTCAGGTCGTCAGGGCCACGCTGTTGAAAACACATTTACGTTACATATGCATCCTTAATTATGACCACCTGCTTATTGGTAGAGAATATGATGACATTTAGTAACCAACTGCTTATTTATTCATTTACAGAGTTAAAGAACATCAGGCTATGTGTTGTAACTGGGAGTGAATGTTATGGAATACCTGTCTGGTAGAATACCTGTCTGGTAGACTACCTGTCTGGTAGAATACCTGTCTGGTAGACTGCCTGTCTGGTAGAAATGCCTGTCTGGTAGAATACCTGTCTGGTAGACTGCCTGTCTGGTAGAAATACCTGTCTGGGAGAATACCTGTCTGGTAGAAATACCTGTCTGGTAGAATACCTGTCTGGTAGAAATACCTGTCTGGTAGAAATAATTGTCTGGGAGAATACCTGTCTGGTAGACTACCTGTCTGGGAGAATACCTGTCTGGTAGAAATACCTGTCTGGGAGAATACCTGTCTGGTAGAAATACCTGTCTGGTAGAATACCTGTCTGGTAGAAATACCTGTCTGGTAGAATACCTGTCTGGTAGAATACCTGTCTGGTAGACTACCTGTCTGGTAGAATGCCTGTCTGGTAGAATACCTGTCTGGTAGAATACCTGTCTGGTAGAAATACCTGTCTGGTAGAAATACCTGTCTGGTAGAAATACCTGTCTGGTAGACTACCTGTCTGGTAGAATGCCTGTCTGGTAGAATACCTGTCTGGTAGAATACCTGTCTGGTAGAATACCTGTCTGGTAGAAATACCTGTCTGGTAGAATACCTGTCTGGTAGAATACCTGTCTGGGAGAATACCTGTCTGGTAGAATACCTGTCTGGGAGAATACCTGTCTGGTAGAATACCTGTCTGGTAGACTGCCTGTCTGGTAGAAATGCCTGTCTGGTAGAATACCTGTCTGGGAGACTACCTGTCTGGTAGAATACCTGTCTGGTAGACTGCCTGTCTGGTAGAAATGCCTGTCTGGTAGAAATACCTGTCTGGTAGAATACATGTCTGGGAGACTACCTGTCTGGTAGACTACCTGTCTGGGAGAATACCTGTCTGGTAGAATACCTGTCTGGTAGAATACCTGTCTGGGAGAATACCTGTCTGGTAGAATACCTGTCTGGTAGACTCTCTGTCTGGTAGAAATACCTGTCTGGTAGAATACCTGTCTGGGAGACTACCTGTCTGGTAGAATACCTGTCTGGTAGACTGCCTGTCTGGTAGAAATGCCTGTCTGGTAGAAATACCTGTCTGGTAGAAATACCTGTCTGG
>CM026218.1:25231168-25235094 GCA_014839995.1 Xenentodon cancila
TGTAAAAACACAACTTTGGTGACAAAAACACGAACGAAAAACACGAAACGTCGCACCGCCGGGAGAGAGAGAAGCCGCAGCGTGAGGCACGCGCCGCCATCCCGGAACCGGAAGTCCGGAAGTGTATGTGTGCATATGTGTGTGTGTGTATGTGTGTGTGTGTGTGTGCGTGTATATATGTGTGTATATGTGTGTGTGTGTGTGTGTGTGTGTGTGTGTGCGTGTATATATGTGTGTATATGTGTGTGTGTGTGTGTGTGTGTGTGTGTGTGCGTGTATATATGTGTGTATATGTGTGTATATGTGTGTGTGTGTGTGTGTGTGTGTGTGTGTGTGTGTGTGTGTGTGTGTGTGTGTGCGTGTGTGATATTGAAATGAGCAGAACTGGAAGCTTCATTACAGATTTCAGGACAAAAGCAAGGCTCAGGCTGTTTACTTCATTGACGTTTGGACATTAAACTGAAACTAGTCCTGGTTTATGTTGCAATAGTTAGAAAGAGAAGAAGAACAAGTAGAAGGATCACAGCAGACGATGTCGGACTGGATTCAACCAGTTTAGACTCAGTCAGACTTGTGTAAACTAAATTAGAAAAGATCAGACTGGATCAAGACTCACGTGTACTGAATCACACAGAAACTGTATAAGAAAACAGGACACACCCCCTGTGATGTCATCCACAGGTTTTCTGAAGAGTGCTGTCAAGGCTTTTTTCTGCTCAGCTGAGGAACTGCAGCAGATCAGCTGCAACAGCGAGTCCATCTCCATCCACCTCCGTGTTTAAATGTCCAAGTTTAGAGCAGAAATAAACATATTTGCAGCCTGGTTAAAAAAACGCCCACTACATGCCCATCAAGGTCCCAGCTCCCTGAGCTGAAAACCACTAAAACATCTGCAGAGCTGCTGGATACACCGTTGGACATGTTGACTGAGGGCGAAATCAACAATGACCGTGGCGTCTAGTCGATGCTGGTTAATACAAGCGGCCGGTCGCTTCCCTGAGTTTTGGTGCATGACGATTAAGGATGATAAAACGGCCAGCGATTGGCTGAGCCGACTGCCAATCAGTCATATTAGATTTATAACTTCATATAAACTCTCCTGGTGTGGTACAAAAATATGCAACCCTCAGAGTTGGCATGGATGTGAAATCCAAATCCAAAATGGTTTTTGAACTTAAATTTGTTATAGTGGTTACAGTGGTGGGCTTGGGCCTGGAGGTCCCTGGTTCGAATCCCTGCTGGGACAATGGCCCCCTGAGCAAGGCCCTTAACTCCCAATGGCTCAAATCCAAATTCAGAGTGTATTGTGAGATACACAATGACGAAGCTTGAAAAGCTTCCAGGAAAAAAAAAAAAAAAAAGGTGTAGAGCGTCAGTGCAGAGATGGTTGACTCTTGCCGAGAACAGACCTCTGGCTCAGTAGTACTTCCATCTTCATGTTTGTGGTCCAATCAAAACTTAGTGAAGCTGCCTGGCTGCTGATTGGCTCCTGCGCAGCCGTGTTTAATTCAGTCGTCCACGAAGGTGGCGGCAGGTGGCATCAGTTATTAAACGCTGCACTCGCTCCGCCAGCCTCAAGGACACACTTTAGTGGGTTAAATATTAAGCAGGGGTTGTGCTGGAACACGTCCTCCTTAAGCGACCTCGGCGAGCGTTTAAAGCTGCAGACTTTCACGCCGACCTCAGTCCATTAGGCAGCTGACAGAGAGGAAGTCTGAAAAATCCAAATATCAGGCAGGAAATGAGTCAAATAATCGCCTAAATACATGAGCAGGGACGCGGAGGCAAGGAAACTAAGCACACCCGAAGTATGAAGCTGATGAGGTCAGGATGTTAAGCAGGCTGCGGGGCCGCAGACATGACATGACTGCAGACGACGCCGCTGTCTGCAGTCATGACCGCAGACATGACTGCAGACATGACCGCAGACATGACCGCAGACGCCGCCGCTGTCTGCAGACATGACTGCAGACATGACCGTAGACGACGCCGCTGTCTGCAGACATGACCGCAGACATGACTGCAGACATGACTGCAGACGACGCCGCTCTCTGCAGACATGACCGCAGACATGACTGCAGACATGACCGCAGACATGACCGCAGACATGACCGCAGACATGACCGCAGACATGACCGCAGACATGACCGCAGACATGACCGCAGACAACGCCGCTGTCTGCAGACATGACCGCAGACATGACTGCAGACATGACCGCAGACATGACCGCAGACATGACCGCAGACAACGCCGCTGTCTGCAGACATGAGCGCAGACATGACTGCAGACATGACTGCAGACATGACCGCAGACATGACTGCAGACGACGCCGCTGTCTGCAGACATGACCGCAGACATGACTGCAGACGACGCCGCTGTCTGCAGACATGACCGCAGACATGACTGCAGACGACGCAGCTGTCTGCAGACATGACCGCAGACATGACTGCAGACATGACCGCAGACATGACCGCAGACATGACCGCAGACATGACTGCAGACATGACCGCAGACATGACTGCAGACATGACCGCAGACATGACCGCAGACATGACCGCAGACAACGCCGCTGTCTGCAGACATGACCGCAGACATGACTGCAGACATGACCGCAGACATGACTGCAGACATGACCGCAGACATGACTGCAGACATGTCTGCAGACATGTCTGCGGTCATGTCTGCAGTCATGACCGCAGTCATGACGAAGCCGCTGTCTGCAGCTGCATGGCTGAACTAAACTAGAGTGAGCAGAAAAAACGGCTGAGATCGGGTCTTTATGACAGTTGACACAAGATAACCTGCCCTTAAATCCGGTCTTGGTTTAAAAAATGACAAATCAAGTCCAGCCAACAACAACGTATACCTTTTTTTATTTAACAGAAAATAATTAACCCAAAAATAAGTAAAAATCACCTGGGAAATCCGATGTAGCCCCTTGCTGGTTCCACAGGATTTAGGAGTTGCAGCCAGGTGCTGCTGATCATCATTATTGATTAAGTGATCAGTAGGTTTGCAGACCTCTAGAAAAACAAGCATTTCATCAGTTTACTGGTCTGGAGTGTCCATGTATATGTTAACACAATGCCAAGAGGGGAAAGACATCAGCAGTGGTGTTGGAGAAGGAATTTGAAAGGGTTATAAAATAATTTTTTAACCTTTCAAGCTGGTTTTACAATGAGAATGATTATTCACACATTTAAAATATTCAACACAGTTATTAATCTTCCCATTGGTGTATGTCCCAGTACATTTATAAAAAAAAAAAAAAAAGATACAAGGCTTCAGGAACAATGTCCTATGGATAGACCACAGTTGAGATGTTTTTTCTTAATGTCCAGATCAATTTGTAGAGAAAAGCACACATAGTGTTTCAGCAGAAAGACGTCATACCCACTGTCAAGCACGGGTGTGGAGGAGTCATGATTTGGGCTTGTTTTCAGGTCACAGGACCTGGACTGGACCTGGACTGTTGCACTGAAACAACGTTGTAAAGAAGAACCTCCGCAATCATGTGAGACTGATGAAGTCAGAGACAAATGAATGTTTTTACGCTCTCTCTCTCTCACACACACACACATAGACAAAAAAGATAAGATTGTGTGTGTGAGAGAGAGAGCAGGGTTTATGGGTCGAACAGCATTCTGCCTGCAGCCAAACAGAGATGAGAGGTTTCCTGTTACAACCCACTCTGACAGACACATGAATAAACCATCACACACTCACACACACACACACACACACACACACACACACACAAACACACACACACACACACACACACACACACACACACACACACACACACACACGCGCGCACGCACGCTCGTTCGCACGCTCGCACATGTGTGTATTTTAGAAACATCTCTTGTAACACATTGAACATAACTTTAAACTAGTGTGTGTGTGTGTGTGTGTGTGTGTGT
>CM026218.1:25235294-25287794 GCA_014839995.1 Xenentodon cancila
TCACCGGATCAACGAGGGGTATTTGTTCTGCGTTCAGAACGTCATCTTCCTGAGTCCAGATCCAGTTCCACATTCTGAAGACCCTCAGTGCCGTTTCGCTTCATGTTCAGACATTCTAGGAAGCTAATAATGGGAAGGTTCTCAGTCAAGTGGGCGGAGTCTACTTACAGAGAAGTTGTAACCGGATAACATACCCAAAGCAGACACGTGGCTGCAGCGCCAACACAAGCTGCCGATGAGTTCCTCACATCGTAGCGGACACGTCGCTAACAAACTACCGTGCTGAGAAGTCACTTTTGCTGCTCGAATGAATCTGAACTGAGGATGCCGAGGAGCGTGGATGCCGAGGAGCGTGGATGCCGACGACCGTGGATGCCGACGACCGTGGATGCCGACGACCGTGGATGCCGACGACCGTGGATGCCGACGACCGTGGATGCCGACGACCGTGGATGCCGACGACCGTGGATGCCGAGGAGCGTGGATGCCGACGACCGTGGATGCTGAGGAGCGTGGATGCCGTGGACGACCGTGGATGCCGTGGACGACCGCGGATGCCGTGGATGACCGTGGATGCCGAAGACCGTGGAGGCCGACAACCGTGGAGGCCGACAACCGTGGATGCCAACGACCGTGGATGCCGACGGCCGTGGATGCCGTGGATGCCGTGGATGTCGACGACCGTAAGTGCCGTGGACGACCGTGGATGCCGAAGATTGTGGATGCGGACGACCATGGATGCCGAAGATTGTGGATGCCGAGGACCGTGGATGCCGACGACCGTGGATGCCGTGGACGACCGTGGATGTCGAGGACCGTGGATGCCGTGGACGACCGTGGATGTCGAGGACCGTGGATGCCGTGGACGACCGTGGATGTCGAGGACCGTGGATGCCGTGGACGACCGTGGATGCCGTGGACGACCGTGGATGCTGCCGACGACCGTGGATGTCGACGACCGTGGATGCCGACGACTGTGGATGCCGAAGATTGTGGATGCCGACGACCGTGGATGCCGAAGAGCGTGGATGCCGACGACCGTGGATGCCGACGACCGTGGATGCCGACGACCGTGGATGCTGATGACCATGTGTGACTTGAAGCCACGTGAGCGAACTCACTTCATCCACACTGTGACGTTTTTATTGACACGCCTGCTTGTTTTTTTTCTGACTCCGGTTCATTGATATGTTGGTTTTGGAGCTCCAGCTCGTCTCCATATGCTCTTTGTTGCCGTTGGCAACAAATTCCCCTCGTCATCTTAGGGGAATGAAACAGTGACATGAAGTGTGAAAGTGAGGTGGCTGTCAGATTAAAGGCTTGTATCCCCCCTCGGCGCCGGCGCTGCCCTCCTCTGCCTTGTTCTTGTTTCTGTCCGATTTATTGTTCATGAGGAAAAACGAGGAACATGGACGGATTGGAAAGGTCCACAGTCCAGAGCATCAGGTTGAAGAGGTCACGTGACTTTCTGTGTCACATGCAGGTTCAACCAACCAGTTGAAACAGGGCGTCACTAGTGACTTCAGACTGCAGCTGGAAACATCTCAGAAGATTCCATGACCAAGATGGTCCAAGCCAGGCAGGAAGAACCAAATGGATCGGGATAGAACAGGATGGACCAGGACAGACCAATATTAACTGACACAGTCGGGAAGAACACAACAGACTGGTGCAGGCCAGCAGACCAACATCCACTGAGCACACTAGAAGGAACCAGGTCCAGGATGGACCAACAATGACATCACAATCTGGAAAACAACCAGCAAACCATGAAAAACCAGACTGGACCAAGACCAGGAAGGACCAGCATGACCAAACACTGACTAGTAAGAACAGGACAGACCAGGAAAGACCTAAATGGTTCACAACAGACCCAAACAGACCCGAACGGTCCAGGACCTGTCAGTGGAGTCGGCGCTCCTGAGCTTCAGGTCAGATCTAAACTCAGCAGTGTGACTCTTCACAAAGATCATCAGAAGGTCCACTTTGACCATTTTACTCAGTGAAGTGATTAGAGAACCAGACCATCGTAGATCCTGCTGGACCTGGTCCTGGTTCTGGTTGAATGAACAATGAAGAAAATCTGAAGTTTCTGCAGAAGAGAGGCTGTTTGTTCAAAAGGAAATGCAGAGTTTTAAAGAGAGGAGGAGGAGCAGCAACTGTTTCATGTTCCGGGGCCTCGGGGACGAAGATTTTTACGCTCAGAATCCTCCAACATAAAAATGATGAGAAACAAGTGAGACAAAGCCGCCAAGGATGGAGAGATGACGGAGGGGCGACGGAGGTGTGGGGGGGCCTGAGGGACCAGGACCGAATCTGAAACAGCGTTTAGCACTCTGCCGACCTTCATCATCCTCGTCCTCCTCTCACTCCTTCATCTGTTCTTGTTCTTTCGCTCCGTTTGCTCAAACAGCTTCCACTCGTTTAACAGAGCCTCAGGAGAGACCCAGCATCCATCTGTCCGTCCACCCATCCATCTGTGTCCGTGATTCCCCCCACCATCCATCCATCCATCCATCCATCCATCCATCCATCCATCCATCATAATCGTAACGTTATTAATTTAATTAAATGATGCCAAAAAGAAGATTCATGTAGGTAATCCTAAGTAACCCTTTAGTGCTTCCACAGGATTTAAGAGTTGCAGCCCAGCCCATCATTATTGATGAACTGATCATCAGCAGGTGTGCAGACCACTTTGAAAGCAGATTTTTTGGCAGTTTTCTGGTGTGGAGCACTTAGGTGTCTGTAAACACAATGCCAAGAGGGACAGACATCAGCAAGACATAATAGGAACATGGAAGTGTGATCGAGGTTTACAAAACTGCATCTGAACAAACCAGCAGACTTCTGGGACAACGTCCTCCGGGCAGATGAGACCAAAGTGGAGATGTTTGTTCTTAATGTCCAGAACCATGTTTGGAGAAAACCAGCAGAAACACCTCAGAGCCACTGTCAAGCACAGTGGTGGAGGGATGATGGGTCACATGACAGGAAATGAACCCAAACACAGCCACAGAGCTACGTCACAATGATTAAAAATTCATTTAAGTATCAAGGTTCTGGAATGACCTGGTCAAAGTCCAGGCCTGAACCTGGTTGAGATGCTGTGCTGGGACCTTGACAGAGCCGTCCAAAAACCTCAAAGACCTAAAGCAACAAGAGAAGAACGGACCAGAACTGCTCCACAACCAGGAGACCCTGATGAAGTCAGACCAGAAACATCAAGTTGTTGCTGCTAAACATGGATGTACATCTCAGCCAGCAACAGATACTGGCCTCAGGGCGTCTCAGAGCAAAGACCTGATACCTGCCGAGCAGCGCAAACCTGTAAAATTACAAAAACAACACTATTATTTATTCACAAAGGTGAGGCCAAAAAGAAAAGAAAAATCCTGCAGGCAGTCCTCAGACCTCCCGTGATTAAACGGCATCCCGGCCGGCGCGTCCAGACCGTCTGGGTTGATCGAGGGCGGCACACGTGATGATCCATGATTCGTGGCTCCTCGGCCTCAGATGGACACTGAGGGGGATCTAGCTGGGTTTTAGGTGGAGACCAGTTGTTTACTACTTCCAGTTCTGGGCTTGTTTTACTAAAACTATATAGGAAGAACTAGATTTTCATCCTTGGCAAGCAAGCGAGGGGGAAACGTTGTTTCCTCGATGGGCTCCACATACTCCCATTTGAGGCCCGTAACACTGGAGCCAGAAGGGACCCGGTTCATTTACCCAGTCCAGTCCACTCTGAACCCAGACGGGGCTCACGAGGACGTGCTGCTTGGGATCATGTTGTTTAACTATTCAATTATCAGGGTACCTGCATCATTTTTTTATCTCCTTTTGGCTCATGTTTTTGTTTAATTAATAACAGTACTGTGTTTCCATGGGTTTGTGCTGCTCTGCTGGTGTCAGGTCTTTGTTCAGATGGGCCCTGCTAACCCCGGATCTACATTATCTACTCACACAGAAAGGAGCCAGAATGACTTGTTGATTATTTTCATGAAGCTGTGAATGTTATTTTTTGATTTCCACACAGATTCATGTAATGTAATTCATGTAAATAATGTAAATATTTCCTAGATAATAGTACTCTGAACCGATGACGATTTAGAGCATTTCTACAGTCATTTAGCACATATTTAGATACAGTAAAGCTCTGTTTTAAATACCCTTTCTATTTAAAAGATATATGACGTTATTTCGTCTTGTTTTGCCGGTAAAACCTGGCAGCTCGTTTGCTGAACATCGATAAAAACCACGTTTTGAATCAGTCCAGCGACTCATGGGGTCGTTGCCAGAACTCCGCTGCCACCTGCTGGCCACTGACGGAACCGCAGCCTCCAAGTCGATTTGAAGCTGTCGTTCAACGGTTCAACGGGCAGTGACTCTGTCGATCTGTGGGGTTTCACGTTTGAATTGATGAAATGTTAAAAAATAAAGATGCAAAAACGTTTTGGGAGTTTAAACGCACATGTGTTTTTTATCAAAGATTATCCAGATCTCGTGAGAGTTTGTCATCGCTGTGATTCGCACGCTGTGCTCTGACGTCACAGGATTTGAAAACAGTAGAAAGTGGAAATACGTTAGGAATGTGAAGCGTCATACAGTCAGAGCTGTCACGTCCGGTATGATGTGACCTTTCAAATTAAAGCAACATGTTTTTTTTATGTTTGAACTAGAAAATTACAATAATTCCAAACTCACAGACAAAATGTTTAGTTTGTTTAAATTGTTGCATTAAATTATAGTAATAATGAACACATTTAAAGACCTTTGAAAAATTCTTTCTAGTTTTGATTGTATTTTGAGTGAACAAAATGAAAATAAATTTATTTACTCCCATTTTACCAATAAAAAAGGCCAAAACCTATACAATTAAAAAGCAGAAGAAAAACCTTTATTTGTCCCACAGTTGGGAAATTGTATTTCTCCCACAGCAAAAACAAGAGCTGAAGGGATAACATAATAAATTAAGCCCAAACTACAAATATTTCTTAGGTAAATAAGAAATTTAAAAAACATTAAACAATAAACATTTATAACTACATATTCAAATATGCTTTGAGTATTAACATTATATAGACATCAATATATATTCAACAAAGAGACTAATAGTGCACTTGTGGTGATTCCCGTTGTAACCCAGCGTTGGAGATGATGGACACACGGACCGGACTACCGCAGGTCACCGCCGATGAGGACACAGAGATTTGAATGACTAATATCTAAAATGTGTTTGGATGTAATCCACACGTGAATATACATATCTAGAACAATGAGAACGTTTCTCCTGAAAAAGCAGGTGTTCATACAAGCTAAACGTGTGTTCTGATCAGAATTTAAATTATTGAATTATTTAATTTCCCAGCTGTTACTCAGAAGACCGAAGTGGACACATGTGCTATTAGTATTAACAAATTAACAAATCATTTTACGGTTTATGGGAGTTTGATTTTTGGTTATTTATTTTTTAAGAGGAAACTCAGTGTCATAAATGAGTCTCATAAAAGCGGAACCTTCGGTGCTATTATTGTGAAGGGCTCCGTCAGTACCGTACCGGAAGCCCTGTGTGGTTCGTGGTAAACTTTAGTTACCGTTCAGCGGAAGGTCGTCAGTCGGCAGGTTGTTAGTATCTGGTTTAGTTAGTATCTGGTTTAGTTAGTACCTGTTTTAGTTCGTACCTGGTTTAACACTCGCGCGCTCCGGTAAAACGGGAACCCGGGGACTTCCGGTTGAGGTGAGAAGGTCAATGCTGACAGACTAAAGAGTTGTTACCATGCAGTGTGCTAACCTGCTGAAGAGGCGGGGCCTGGAGGAGGAGGCGGGGCCATGGAGCTGCATAGCGGTGAGCCACCTGCTTGTAGAGGGGGCGGGGTCAGTTTATGATTGATTGATGTGTTCCATGTGAAGAATGATGTCGTCCAGTGGAGCATGTTGGAAGCAGCATAAAAATGAATTTTGATCAAATTTGAGGACAGTTTTACGACTTTATTCTTATACAGACTTGCTGCACACCTGAAACATTCTGAAGAGTCTGAAAGTCGACCTCCGTTAAGCTCCACGTTAAAACGTCCAACTCCACATGGTTAGAGTTCACGTCCGGGAACTTATTTATCTCCCAGGTAACACCGTAGAAAACCACAAATGAACAGATCGGAGGTGTTGGTTTTTACTTTAACGGCAGTAGCTTGTGCTGTTCATTTGACTTAAAGAGTTTTCTGTCCATCACACTGGTACCTGGTTAGTTGGTGGACTACAGAGACCACTATCTAAACAGGTGTAGACAGCAGACACTGAGGGGGTCCGAGGGGGGGACTGCAGGTCCGGATGCAGCTCCTGAGGTTCTGGTCTGCAAACATCTACATAATTAATAGTTATTCAGTGGTGTTAGGCCAGTGCAGTATCAGCAGCAGCTTCACAGATGTGAAA
Source organism: Xenentodon cancila (assembly GCA_014839995.1). Classification (NCBI taxonomy): domain Eukaryota; kingdom Metazoa; phylum Chordata; class Actinopteri; order Beloniformes; family Belonidae; genus Xenentodon; species Xenentodon cancila. The sequence continues at coordinate 25,241,724 of CM026218.1, forward strand.
TTCATTTCCAGTCCGGAGCAGAGGGTTGTTGCAAAAACTGGGACGCCTGAGAGCGCTTATAAACTCATAAACAGCCCTTAAAGGTCCTCGGCTGGAGAGTCCTGAGCTGTGATCCGTTTAGCAAAGGTGGGCTCACCGTCAGCCTCAACCGTCCTCGTTTCAGCCGTCCCCGTTTCAGCCGTCCTCGTTTCAGCCGTCCTTGTTTGTCCTCATTGCAGCAGTCCTTGTTTCAGCCGTCCTTGTTTATCCTCGTTTCAGCCGTCCTCGTTTCAGCCATCCTTGTTTCAACCGTCCTCGTTTCAGCCGTCATTGTTTATCCTCGTTTCAGCCGTCCGTGTTTCAGCTGTCCTTGTTTATCCTTGTTTCAGCCGTCCTCGTTTGTCCTCATTTCAGCCGTCATCGTTTCAGCCGTGCTTGTTTATCCTTGTTTCAGCCGTCCTCGTTTCAGCCGTCCTCGTTTATCCTTGTTTGTCCTTGTTTCAGCCGACCTCGTTTGACCTCGTTTCAGCCGTCCTCATTTGACCTCATTTCAGCCATCCTCGTTTCAGCCGTCCTCGTTTGACTTTGTTTTAGCGGCCCTCGCTTGTCCTCGTTTGTTCATGTTTCAGCCGTCCTCATTTGTCCTCATTTCAACCGTCCTCGTTTCAGCCGTCCTTGTTTGTCCTCGTTTCAGCCGTCATCGTTTCAGCCGTCCTTGTTTATCCTTGTTTCAGCCGTCCTCGTTTGTCCTCGTTTGTCCTCGTTTCAGCCGTCCTCATTTATCCTTGTTTGTCCTTGTTTCAGCCGACCTTGTTTGACCTCGTTTCAGCCGATCTCGTTTGACCTCATTTCAGCCATCCTCGTTTCAGCCGTCCTTGTTTGACTTTGTTTTAGCGGCCCTCGTTTGTTCATGTTTCAGCCGTCCTCATTTGTCCTTGTTTGTCCTCGTTTCAGCCATCCTCGTTTCAGCCATCCTCGTTTCAGCCATCCTCGTTTCAGCCGTCCTCGTTTTTCCTTGTGTGTCCTCGTTTCAGCCGTCCTCGTTTTTCCTTGTGTGTCCTCGTTTCAGCCGTCCCCGTTTGTCCTCGTTTCAGCCGTCCCCATTTCAGCCGTTCTCGTTTCAACCATCCTAATTTGTCCTCGTTTCAGCCATCCTCGTTTCTCCTCGTTTCAGCCGTCCTCGTTTGTCCGCGTTTCAGCCGTCCTCATTTGACCTCATTTCATCCATCCTCATTTCAGCTGTCCGCGTTTGACTTCGTTTTAGCAGCCCTCGCTTGTCCTCGTTTGTTCATGTTTCAGCCGTCCTCGTTTGTCCTCGTTTCAGTCATCCTCGTTTGTCCTCGTTTCAGCCGTCCTCGTTTCAGCCGACCTTGTTTGTCCTCGTTTCAGCCGTCCTCGTTTCAGCCATTCTCATATAACCTCGTTTCAGCCGTCCTCGTTTCAGCCGTCCTTGTTTGTCTTCATTTCAGCCATCCCCGTTTGACCTTGTTTCGGCCGTCCTCGTTTCAGCCGCCCTTGTTTGTCCTTGTTTGTTCATGTTTCAGCCGTCCTTGTTTATCCTTGTTTGTCTTTGTTTCAGCCGACCTCGTTTGACCTCGTTTCAGCCGACATCGTTTGACCTCATTTCAGCCATACTCGTTTCAGCCGTCCTCGTTTGACTTTGTTTTAGCCGACCTCGTTTGACCTCATTTCAGCCGTCCTTGTTTCAGCCGTACTCGTTTGACTTCGTTTTAGCGGCCCTCGTTTGTCCTCATTTCTTCATGTTTCAGCCGTCATCATTAGTCCTCGTTTGTCCTCGTTTCAGCCGACCTCGTTTCAGCCAACCTCGTTTGACCTTGTTTCAGCCGACCTCGTTTGACCTCATTTCAGATGTCCTTGTTTCAGCCGTCCTCGTTTGACTTCGTTTTAGCGGCCCTCGTTTGTCCTCATTTCTTCATGTTTCAGCCGTCATCATTAGTCCTCGTTTGTCCTCGTTTCAGCCGACCTCGTTTCAGCCGACCTTGTTTGAGCAGCAGCTTCAGAAGCCCGGAGAGATGGAAGGATTTGATCAGAGCAAAGTTAAGGTAATGCTAGTTAGGATCATAGCTTAAGGAGAGCCAAGACAAGCCAAAAACAAACCTAGCTAAATGGGCGTGTTGCAGCCCAGTTCTGTTCTGCCCAGTTGTCCATTTCTAAATCAAGTTTGGGGGTAAGGCAGAATCAGCAATGCATCCTGGGGCATGGAGATGTTGGGGATCAAACTGTACACCTTCCAGTTGGAGGTCAGTGATGACAGTGTTTTGGATTTGATTGTTTTCTTTTGCAGAAGCGCAGGTGTCTGGAGGCGGAGCTCCCGGTGGCTGATTGTCCTATGGAAATATCCCACACCATCACTGTAACCAATCAGCACCAAGAACAGCAGGTAAGTGCTCATTGTCATGACAGCAAACAGTAATGTGTTTGTGTCTGCCTCTTTGAGTCTGCCTCTTCTACTCTAGAAGGTCCTGCTCATGGCCCTGATGAGACGCCAGATGTTTGTTGTTCTCAGGATGTTGTATCTCTGTTTGTCATGTGAACGTCATATGATGCCTCTGTTGCTATGGAAACAGGTTAACATGTCTGTCTGCACAGGTTGGTGCAGTCCAGCCCAGACCGGCTCCGCTCTGCTGCCCCCGGTGTCTAGGTGGAGAACCGGTGCGTTGGTGAAATGCACCCTGGGAGTTGTAGTTTGTGTGATTTTAAAATCACAGCAACTTCCTGTGTTTAAACTTGGTCCCTGTGTGATTTTAGGGTCACATCAACCACATCCTGGGTCAGTGATCTGAGAAGAAGATCCCATCTCCTGAGTCCTCCAGGAACCTGGAAACCATCCGTCCAAATGTAGCATTTCTCAGCTGTCCCTGACATCATCTTCAGGTAGTCAGCAGCCGTGTCCACAAGGACCAGTCGGGTGCCTTTCTGTCTCTTTAGATGCAATTGGACTGCAGGAACCTTTTTAAAGTCCTCAAAACTATTGGAAGTCATCTCCCTTCTTTTTGTGTACATTTGCTGGAACATTAATTGCATTGTGAAGGCAACCAGAGAAGGTTTGAGGTACTCCAGTAGCTCCAGAGTTCCCCAGACATACCTTTTGACTCACCTCAAGAATTTTCACCATCCTGAAGTTTTGTGTCCTTTCTTCCTGTTTCTGTCCACTTTGAGGTGCTTTTCCTTCACCGTATGTGCTTTCGGATTCCAGGAACCATTTTAGAGTTCTTGAACTATCGTAAAAGTTCCCTTCTCATTTGATGCTACAGTTACAGTCCAAACATCTACACATCTGCACAATGAGGACAGCCACAGAATATTTGAGGTCTTTCTAGAAGCTCCATAGTTCCTAGAACTCTCAGACACCAGGACCTCTTTAGTCCAAAAGGTTCCAGATGTGCCTTTTATGACAGTTTTCAACTTTCAGGTGGGTATTTTTCAGCCTGTCATTCTTGTTTTAGTTTAGAGTTTTCCACAAACATCATGGTCTTCCTTAGTCGTCATGGTGATGGATGACAGTGCATTCAGGGACAGTTGAGTTTGTCCATGTCCTTGAATGCATCATTTCTGAAAAAGGAGGCTGAAAGATGGATAAGTAGAGTTTAATCTTAGAAATTTAGTTGAATATTAGTTGAAGGATGTACCCTAACCACTCCTCCTCAGAGTTCTGATTGGTTGGCCAGTCATAGATGTAACTGCTTTGTCTGACGTGCAGTGAAAGCACCCGTTTATTAATCGTGTGAGGTTTCACATCAGCTGATCAATAATCTTTGAGTCAGCTGTGATCTGAGTCTGAGTTTGGTTCTGCAGAACATAAAGGGCTAATGCACACCCCGACTCTGAACTTTATTATTTCAAAATAACTCTCTTCTTCTGTGGTGTAAAAGGGAAAAGGTTGGTTTAGAGACCTACAACTGTTTGATCAAATCTGATGTTTGTAAACATTAATGAGGCATTAACAATTGTGTAAGAGAAATAAGATGCATGTTTTAAAATGTTTTTCTATTTTTCAAGGGAGATTTTTATATTTTTACTCAAAGTCTGACTGAATGTAAAACGGCTTCCTGCCAAGGTATTTCTTTGACATTACTTTCTGCTCCACAGCTGACCAATCAGAGGCCAGCATTTGTACTGTAGGCATATTTCAAAATAAAAGACTTGACTAAAAAGTGCCGTGTGGTGTCCTGGCCGGTGACGTAAACCCAGAACTTTGTCTGACAGGCGGCAGCGACTGGATAGAATTAAACAATCAGTTTCTGTCCCAACAACACGGAGATTGTCTGCTCAGACTGACTGATCCTCCAGAAACCGGATTCTTTCAAAGCTGTTGTGAGTAAGAAGGATCATTTAGATTCCACACCGAGACACTAAACATCCTGCACTGATCAAGCGGCTACGTCTGATCGCTAGTCCACGCACACCGGATAGTGAGAATAAAATGCAGTTCCTCTACTGACCACAAGGGGCTGCTTCCAAAAGTTAATCAGTTTCCATTGATCTTCATGTGGCGGCACAGTGCCTTAGTGGGCAGCACGGTTGCCTCACAGCAAGAAGGTTCCTGGTTCGATTCCCGCTGGGAGTCTGTGTGGGGTTTGCATGTTCTCCCCGTGCTTGCGTGGGTTCCAGGTACGCCGGCTTCCTCCCACAGTCCACCAAGTTGACTGGTAATTCTGAGCTGCCTGTAGGTGTGGGTGTGGGTGTGGCCCTGTGTTGGACTGGCGATGTGACTGGACCCCTGCCTCTCGTCTGTAACGAGCTGGGATAGGCTCCGGCACACCCCGGGACCCTGCAAAGGAAAAAGAAGGAATAGAAGATGGCTGGATGATCTTCGTGTTAATGGGGGACACCAGTTCTTGTAGTGGCTCATCAGCTTCCATCACTTGCAGGAGCTAGATCCTCCACCTTCTTCTTCTTCATTTTAGGACCCTTCCAAGTCAACTAAGACACAGGTAGCCTAGTGGTTACAGTGGTGGGCTTGGGACCAGGTTCGAGTCCCTGCTGGGACAATGGTGAATCACCATGGGCCCCTGAGCGAGGCCAATAGCTCCCCGGCTGCTTGAAAAGCTTCCAGGGAAAAAAAAAAATGGGAATACGTGTGATGACATCTGAGACGAGGACCAGTGGAGGACCCATGTGTGGGACTAGGCCAGTAGGGACAGTAGGCAGACAGTAGGGCCTAGACCCACTAAGGACAGGGCTCCTCCTACTGAGGGCTCATTTTCTCTATAAGGTAATAAACCAGACAGGAAGTCATTTTTTTTTAAAAAATTTATTGATCCAAAAAATCTTTTCTTCAAAGATCACATCAAAGAGTCTCTGCTTCTTCGAAGGAGGACCGAGCAGCTCCACCGCAATGAACCAGAACAATTCAGAGTTGGTCCCGCCTCCTCCGCTGTCAATCATTCAGGCAGGTCATGTGGGTTTGGCTTTCTTTGCTGCTGGAGCTTCACCTGTACAGGTAAACGCAAACAGTTCAGTGAATATGAGTGAATTGAAGGCTTAAATCTAATTCACGGCTGCCGAGTCCACAAACCACAGAGTTTCTGGACATTGATCCTGGCGGATGTGTAGCTCGGTCTGTGGGGTTACTAAGTTCAGGGCTGCAGAAGACCTGTAGAGACCTCACAGACTGGTGGTCTAAGGTTTCATGCAAGCAGTAACCATGAACTGGACTGTAGTCACGGTGTACGGGTTTGAGGAGAGAACCAGTTGATGGTCTCTCTACCTGCTCAGAACCAACAGGTATTAGATGCGCTGCTCCACTAACAAACGTGTGTAGACCTTGATGACACGCTCATGGTGATACCTTGATTTGAAGCCGTGTTCTTGAGCAGTGAAACATCTAAAACATGCAGGATAGTGGCCCTCAGGGACCGGACTACAGGTGAGTGAGGCTGCTGCATGACTAAATATTTATTTTTCATTGACTTATGCCTTTTGGGCTTAACTTCCAAAAGCAGCCGTGTCTTAGGATGAGCAGCTCCAGGACACAGGAGGAAACCTACAGTGTTCAGAGTCCTGCGGCCCCTCCTGCTGGCTCTTCGTGGTGTACACGATGCCGCTGGCCGTCTTCCTGGTTCCTGCCCACACACAAACACAGCGGTGAACAATCTGACCAGCAGTCGGTTCCTGTCAGCGGTGTCGGATCACTTCTCACCTGCGTGCAGTAAAGCAGCTCTGCAGGTGGAGGAAACGGCTTGTTTGGCATCTCCGTCCAACAACCCGAACAGCAGACCTCTGAGGAACCGCATCAGGAACATAAGTACTGCTGCTGTGGCCCCGGGGCCCTCTGAATAAGTGTCTCGGTGTCATCAGAGCCAGGTGTCAGGATGGACTGAAGGATACAGGTTGGTGACGTCATACGGTCCTCTGAGCTCCAGAGCCTGAAAACACAAAGATCCTTTCAATACTGACGCCAACGTCTAAAAATGGAAGTTTTTAAACCAAAAATATTTGGAGCAAAGTGGTGACACTGGCTAGACCGGACATCATTTACACCACCATCTAGAGGTCATTTCCAAGACGACGCCACATCTTTCCTTTCTCAGGCCTTTTATCAGACACCTATAAGCGGACGGGAGTGTTCGACTCTGCAGGTAAACGAGGCCGTCTTAGCAGCTCCAACAAGTACAAAGTCCACAAACATTGATGTTCATCACAATATTCTCCTTTAAAAGCAAACCACCAAAGTGAGCTCTGGAGCTGGACCCCGCTAGGGTCTCCAGCAAGCTGGTCCTGGGGGGGCGGACCAGACTAAGGGAAATTCTATAGATCCATATGCAGACAAGACACCAAAGAAGTCTGTGTCCCTCCCCAAGACATGAGGTCGGGCAGGCTCGGCTGGAGAGAGGCCCACGGGTTCACCCTCCTGTGGGGTCACCAATGGCAGCAGGGACCACACGGGTCGGGTGTCATGTGGTCTGGGATTGAAGGTGCTGACCCTCAGTCTCCAAAAAACAAGATGCAATCAACTGGAAATCTCAAACTGATATTCTAGTCTGAACGGAGAAAACCCGCCACCGTTGCAGTTATTTATTAGATGACAGCTGATTAAGTCGACTTCAGGCTCGTTTGAATCGGTTTTCTTTGTTGGTGTGAATCGTGCATTCGACTTTGTCCTAATTCTGTTTTCATCTACTTGTGCAGTGCTGGGTAGAGTGGGAGATTTTAATACTTGCTAACGGCCGCAATTCCTAAAAAGTAATTATGCAACATCTCAAAAAAGTTTATATCCATCCGGGTTCACATCTGGAGACCAGCAGTCCAAGCAGAGCGGCCCTGACCTCCCTCCACCTTCTGGAAGGACAAGGTATTCCCAGACCAGCAGAGACAGAATCTCCAGAGTCCTGGGTCTGGCCTGAGGCCGTCTCCTCCCCAGAGGCCACCAGGAGGCATCTCCCGCTTGAATCCCCTTATAGTGGTGGAGGTGTAATGCTAGAAGCTATTATCTTGGGGATGGGCCAGACCATGGCTGGTATGACCATATGGATCAATTAAAATAATATAAGGATCCCTCATGCAGAGTAGGACTGCTGGTCCCCACCCTGGAGCCCGACCTCCCCCTCCGGGAAAGGTCTGGGAACCGAGGAGACCAGTTGGAGTTTTGGGAGATGAATGTTGTCCTACTCTGATCTGATATACAGCAGGTGCTGCTCAACAGTCCAGGATATTTTGCTCCAAATGTTTTCTGCTGGTGGAGGTTCTGGACTGCAGGTGGTCCAGTCCAGCAATCATTGTACATCGACAGAACGTTGACATTTATCGATGACCAACCTTCTCAGCAGCGCTGGACAGGATCACATTCTGGAAGACACAAACAGATTTTACATTGCAGGATGTACATGTGATGCCGCAGGTGACCCATCAGGTGCAAGCACACACCTTTCCTTTGCAGGTCTCCATCAGACTGACAGCGTTGGCGATGGTGTAGCGCCTCATGGTGGAGTCTCTGATGGCGGCAGAATACGACACCTCGAACACCACGCCTCTGTCTATGGCCTGAACACGCACCAGTGTACAGTCACGTGCAGAAGTAAACACTCCCTTCTTTAGTCTTATGGGTTTTATGTTTAAAAACACAATTCCAAACGGGAAAGACATCAGCAATGCTCCGAGAGAAGCAACTGCTGCTGCAAATCAGTCTGGAAAGGGTCATCAAGCCGTTTCCAGACCAGCTGAGTTCTGGACCAACGTGGAGATGTTTGGTCTAAATGTCCAGAACTGTTTGGAGAGAACCAAACCCTTCAGAGCTGCAGTCAAGCACAGTGGTGGAGGGATGGTGATTTGGGGTTTAAGCATCAGACCAAAATGTCTCTGCAACCTGACAGTTCCTCAGGAAACCACTAGTTCACACGTTTCCCTGCAATACAAACACGTTCAGCACAGAACAATAAAAACAGGAATAATGTTTGTGTCGTCACCCCGTTGACCGGCGCTCTCTTGAAGAAGAAAGGAAGTTTCTCGGTAACGGAGACGCAGATGATGTCGATGTCGTACAGCATGCAGCACGCCTGCGGACACACAGAGAACATCAGGTTTACTCCAGCTGCAGCGCTGCATTCAGGTGTAATCAGAAAAACCCATTTAACCTTTTTCTGTTCTTTATGTAAAATGTTGTCTTTAGTTTGATAAAACAAATATATTAAATGTATACTAAACTTTAAACAGTAAATGGTTTTGTTAGTTGTGGAGATTTCAGTTTGGGGTCTTCTGTCTGCTTTCATGTAGGACGGCACTATTTTAGTTACTTTCACTAGTTTTTTCTTGGTTCAGGTTCATCAGTCTTGTTTTGGTAAGTTTACATATATTCCTGGTCATTTGGTAAATGCTTGTTAAAGTTGGCTGAAGACCAAATCATTTCGTGTTTAACAAGTGAGCTAATGTGATCTTAACATCTCATTAGTGATGCTACCCTGGGCCCGGCTCTCGTGGGCCCGGCTCTCGTGGGCCGGCTACCGTGGGCCCGGCTCTCGTGGGCCCGGCTCTCGTGGGCTCGGCTACCGTGGCCCGGCTACCCTGGGCCCGGCTCTCGTGGGCCCGGCTCTCGTGGGCCCGGCTACCGTGGGCCCGGCTCTCGTGGGCCCGGCTACCGTGGCCCGGCTACCGTGGGCCCGGCTACCGTGGGCCCGGCTACCCTGGGCCCGGCTACCCTGGGCCCGGCTACCCTGGGCCCGGCTACCGTGGCCTGGCTACCGTGGCCCGGCTACCGTGGCCCGGCTACCCTGGGCCCGGCTACCGTGGCCCGGCTACCGTGGCCCGGCTACCGTGGCCCGGCTCGCGTGGGCCGGCTACCGTGGGCCGGCTACCGTGGGCCCGGCTACCGTGGGCCCGGCTACCGTGGGCCCGGCTCTCGTGGGCCCGGCTACCGTGGCCCGGCTACCGTGGCCCGGCTACCGTGGGCCCGGCTACCGTGGGCCCGGCTACCGTGGGCCCGGCTACCGTGGGCCGGGCTACCGTGGGCCCGGCTACCGTGGCCCGGCTACCCTGGGCCCGGCTACCGTGGCCCGGCTACCGTGGCCCGGCTACCGTGGCCCGGCTCTCGTGGGCCGGCTACCGTGGGCCCGGCTACCGTGGGCCCGGCTACCGTGGGCCCGGCTACCGTGGGCCCGGCTACCGTGGGCCCGGCTACCGTGGGCCCGGCTACCGTGGCCCGGCTACCGTGGCCCGGCTACCGTGGCCCGGCTACCGTGGGCCCGGCTACCGTGGGCCCCGCTCTCGTGGGCCGGCTACCGTGGGCCCGGCTACCGTGGCCCGGCTACCGTGGGCCCGGCTACCGTGGGCCGGGCTACCGTGGGCCCGGCTACCGTGGGCCCGGCTACCGTGGGCCCGGCTCTCGTGGCCCGGCTACCGTGGGCCCGGCTCTCGTGGGCCCGGCTACCGTGGCCCGGCTACCGTGGCCCGGCTACCCTGGGCCCGGCTACCGTGGCCCGGCTACCGTGGCCCGGCTACCCTGGGCCCGGCTACCGTGGCCACTACAGAAAACATTTTTTTGGTTGTAGACAAACTTGGATGGTGGGTGTGTGAAGCTCACATGGAAGAGTTTCTCTGAGGCCGGCTGGACGGCGAGGAGGTCGAAGCGTCGATACTCGGGACAGTTCGGCCTCTGAGAACATGCATTAAAACCAGACACTATAACCAACTTCCTGTTTTTTCAGCTGATGTTATTTTTTGAACTATCAGGAGCCCAGCTGAGAATCTGATCTGCTGATCAATCGTCTGATTGAACACTAACGTAATGACTGGAGTCTGACATCACCACTGTCAGCCTGTTCAGCACTCGGATTGGACGGGAGCGACCCTGCACCACAGGCAGCGGATCAATCAGCTCATTGATCGGTGTTGGGGTTGGGACCTCCTGCAGACACAGAAATAAACTTTCAAAATAAAAGTCTGAGCTCCAGCGTTCTGCTCTGATCTTGTTTGGAGAAGTTCCCAAATGAAGCACAGCAGGTAAACTCACCTGCTTCTTCTTTGACAAAGGTGCGAAGACGTAGTTGATGGCGACGGTGGAGAAACCAACTGCAGGAGGAGAGGAGCACACACATGGTAAACAACGGAACCAGGACCGGCGGATCCGAAACCGGGACCGGCGGAATCGAAACCGGGACCGGCGGAATCTAAACCGGGACCGGCGGATCAGTAACTGACTGACATTAGGTGGGCGTGTTCCTGTCAGCTTCCCAGCTCTGTTTGTTCCGGCCTCATGACGGAAACACTTCTGAACAGCTTCTCAGAAACCTGTGGGTGAAGTCACAGATCACCTGTCCAGCAGGTTGAGTCTCTGGTCTACAGAGGTTCGTTAGAACACGCGGGTGTTTTACCAAACTGGAACAGGACTGTCATAGATGCTGGTCCGCCACAGAGTGTATAAAACAGTGGCTGAAGCATTAGGTTTCGTGACCCGTGGGTTTCTGCGAGCAGCTCCGAGGCCAGTTCCACCTACAGGACACTGTCGTGTTGCTGGAGAGGCCGGTGGTGACACGCCCACTGCATTTTAATTAGTTCGCAGCTCCTTCAGCCAAACCCCGCAAAAATATCCGCAGAGCTGCCGTCAGACCTCTACAGCGGGATAAGCCGTTTAACAAGTTGACAGTCATTCTGCTCTAAATTTGGACATTTTTACATTTCCAGACAGCCTCTAGCGGCCAGTCGAGGAACCGCAGCCCATTCAGTTCCGAAGGGGACCCAACCCCCACGGTGGCCTTCACAAGAACACAGGTACAACCTGAGGAAGAGCCTGTTTTCAGAGGTCGAACACCTGCCGCGGAAGTCGAACATTCCGATTTCATTGTACAAAAGGTTTGTAGATGAACAGGTTTCGTCCGGAGAGTTCCGGAGTGGCTGAGCCGTCAAATGTAACTTGTTTTAAACGGAGTCTGGTGTTCAGGCCAGGAGAAGAGGAGCCGCTGTGATCAAAACATCTGCAGCGGCACGGGCACGCGCAGGGAGCCAAACACCAGGTGTGAACGCGCATTTTAAAGACTGGGACTCACGGTGAGCGGCCATCTCTACGACTCTCTGCATGCGGCTTCTGTCCGCCGAGAACATCAAATTCAGATCCATGAACGCAGACATGCCGCCGCTGCTCCGGACCTACACGTGGCTGTGGCGAAAGGCCTGCCGGGAGCTGGAGTTCTGCCGTTGACGTTGTAGGCGTTGTCTTCTGCAGTTCGGTGTCGGTACATTTGCTACGTTATCAGCACCTACTGGCGTGGAGTGTAAATGCAACCTTTTTTTCGAGATAGATAGATAGATAGATAGATAGATAGATAGATAGATAGATAGATAGATAGATAGATAGATAGATAGATAGATAGATAGATAGATAGATAGATAGATAGATAGATAGATAGATAGATAGATAGATAGATAGATAGATAGATAGATAGATAGATAGATAGATAGATAGATAGATAGATAGATAGATAGATAGATAGATAGATAGATAGATTACACACGTATGTGGATGCTACGTGATAATAATTTTAAACCAATACCTGTGTGTTGCAGCAGGGGGCGGCCTTACACACACGGGAGATAAAACTGCAGAAGAAGACGAGGCTGCAGGTACGTATCACGCGGAGGAGCGCGCGGCTCCTGATTGCGACACGTGACCTGATCGATGGCCCGCGGGCCGTCGCTCTCCGGAGCTCGTTCAGCATCTGTGGAGAAATAAAAGCTGTTTTCATTCGTAGCTTCGTGGATAAGAGCCACAACTAAACTCTTCATGTGAGGACGGCGTGACTGCCAAACTGCTGATGACCGTTTCTGCAGACAGCAGAACCCACCAGTTCAGTCCACTTCACACCAGGTTGGTCCAGTTCAGCCTGGTCCGGCCCAGAATGGCAGCTCTGGTCAGACCCCTGAGAGTCCTGCTGTCCACCCAACGATGTGTACTGACCCGCTGCTGCTCCAACTTTGTGTCCAGAATGAGGTCCAGGAGCTCCAACAGATCTGATTCATTGACTGATTTGATGAGTTAATTGATCAGTCACTTAACAGACTGATTGATCTGTCCCGCCAGGTACCTGAACCGGCTGAAGCAGGATGATGAGGCGTGTCTGTCAGCGCTGCAAAACGCTCACGTTCTCCTCTTTCACCGTCTGAGTCCTCTGCTGCGGCACTGCCACACCGGAACCTTCAGACCAGTTTTCCTTCCATTCTCAGGTACAGAACCGAGACCAGAGCCTCTGATACAGAACCAAGACCAGAACCACTGGTACAGAACCCTAGAACCAACACCAGAACCTCTGATACAGAACCAAGACCACAACCACTGGTGTACAACACAAGCACCAAGACCACAACCACTGCTACAGACCCCTAGAACCAACACCAGAACATCTGATACAGAACCAACACCAGAACCACTGACACGGAACCAAGACCAAAACCACTGGTACAGGCCCCTAGAACCAACACCAGAACATCTGATACAGAACCAACACCAGAACCACTGACACAGAACCCTAGAACCAACACCAGAGCCTCTGATACAGATCCAAGACCAGAACCACTGGTACAGACCCCTAGAACCAACACCAGAACCAAGACTAGAACCACTAGTACAGAACCCTAGAACCATCACCAGAGCCTTTGATACAGAACCAAGACCAGAACCACTGGTACAGACCCCTAGAACCAACACCAGAGCCTTTGATACAGAACCAAGACCAGAACCACTGGTACAGACCCTTACAATCAACACCAGAACATCTGATACAGAACCAACACCAGAACCACTGATACAAAACCAAAACCGGAACCACTGGTACAGAACCCTAGAACCAACACCAGAAGCACTGATACAGAACCAAGACATGATCCTCTGGTACAGAACCCTAGAACCAACATCAGAGCTTTTGATACAGAACCAAGACCAGAACCACTGGTATAGAACCCTAGAACCAACACCAGACCCACTGATACAGAACCAAGACCGGAACCACTGGTACAGAACCCTAGAACCAACACCAGAAGCACTGATACAGAACCAAGACATGATCCTCTGGTACAGAACCCTAGAACCAACATCAGAGCTTTTGATACAGAACCAAGACCAGAACCACTGGTATAGAACCCTAGAACCAACACCAGACCCACTGATACAGAACCAAGACCGGAACCACTGGTAAAGAACCCTAGAACCAACACCAGAACCACTGGTACAGAACCAAGACCGGAACCACTGGTACAGAACCCTAGAACCAACACCAGAACCACTGATACAGAACCAAGACTTGAACCGCTGGTACAGAACCCTAGAACCAACACCAGAGCCTTTGATACAGAACCAAGACCAGAACCACTGGTACAGACCCTTAGAACCAACACCAGAACATCTGATACAGAACCTACACCAGAACCACTGATACAGAACCAAAACCGGAACCACTGGTACAGAACCCTAGAACCAACACCAGAAGCAATGATACAGAACCAAGATATGATCCTCTGGTACAGAACCCTAGAACCAACATCAGAGCTTTTAATACAGAACCAAGACCAGAACCACGGGTATAGAACCCTAGAACCTACACCAGAACCACTGATACAGAACCAAAACCGGAACCACTGGTACAGAACCCTAGAACCAACACCAGAAGCACTGATACAGAACCAAGACATGATCCTCTGGTACAGAACCCTAGAACCAACATCAGAGCTTTTGATACAGAACCAAGACCAGAACCACTGGTATAGAACCCTAGAACCAACACCAGACCCACTGATACAGAACCAAGACCGGAACCACTGGTAAAGAACCCTAGAACCAACACCAGAACCACTGATACAGAACCAAGACCGGAACCACTGGTACAGAACCCTAGAACCAACACCAGAACCACTGATACAGAACCAAGACTTGAACCGCTGGTACAGAACCCTAGAACCAACACCAGAGCCTTTGATACAGAACCAAGACCAGAACCACTGGTACAGACCCTTAGAACCAACACCAGAACATCTGATACAGAACCTACACCAGAACCACTGATACAGAACCAAAACCGGAACCACTGGTACAGAACCCTAGAATCAACACCAGAAGCAATGATACAGAACCAAGATATGATCCTCTGGTACAGAACCCTAGAACCAACATCAGAGCTTTTGATACAGAACCAAGACCAGAACCACTGGTATAGAACCCTAGAACCAACACCAGGCCCACTGATACAGAACCAAGACCGGAACCACTGGTACAGAACCCTAGAACCAACACCAGAACCACTGATACAGAACCAAGACTTGAACCGCTGGTACAGAACCCTAGAACCAACACCAGATCCTCTGGTACAGAACACCAGACCAAGACCAGAACTTTAAACACAAAAACAAAAAGCCAAGACCAGAACCTTGGGGAGATACCTGAGGTAGAACTTCAGGGGCGTTTGGTTTTTTTTGAGTGACAGCTACATTGCAGACGATGCTAGCAGCCAGTTAACGCCACTTTAGCCACTTAGCATCTTTGGATACTTCCAAAGACTAGTCGTCAGTAAAAACCGAATAGATCCGACTCGTCATGCAGTTCATTCATTGTACTAATGGACTGGTGCTCGATCGGAGCGTTGCTGGTCCCGGCTGCGGACCCGGCAGCCCTCGTTTGACGCCGTTTCAGTAGCAACAACCGAAACGAGGATGTTTGTTCAGCTGTAAGAAATCAGCTTGAACTTCATCAGCACTTGTGTTTATGTTCCAGATGTGCAGTCAGTTTTGGAGAGATTTGGTTCCAGTGGATCCCTGATGAAGCAGCCTGTTGTGATCGGTTGTTCTGAACAGAACCAGGCTCAGTTCTGCCTGGACGTTGGTAAGAACACGTACAGGTCATGTTACTCTGTCATCGATCCTTCCGACTACCTGATGGCACCACTTTGAATGGATTCTGAGGTTCTGGTTGTGCTCAGGAGAGGTAGATCAGGCTGCAGTAGCAGAAGAGTGTGGGGGAACCTTCATGGACCTGAGAAAAGCCTTCTTTCTTCTGACAGACGCTGAGTCATCTCTAGTTGCAAAGGTAATGAACTAACCAGACTAAGGTTCTGGTCTTTCATGATGTCAGTGTGAACTGACTCATGTTCCAGTCCTGACATCTATCGATCCTGCAGGCTCAGGCTCTGCTCCGATGGCATCAGATCAGCAGGTTCTGCAGCGCTACCGGCCAGCCAACCCAACGGAACCAGGCTGGCAGTCAGAGGTTCTGCAGCGGTAGCTCCGTTGTCTACTACCCGCAGGTAAGAACCCGGACCAAAACCTGGTCTGTGTCTGAAACCACTCTCTACCAGAATCTGACTGGTTTCTGAAAAGTATCTAACTGGTTTTCCTGCAGATGTCTCCAGTGGTCATCGTCCTAGTGTCTGATGGGAAACGATGTTTGCTGGGCCGTCAGTCATCCTTCCCTCGGGGGTTGTACAGTGCTTTGGCTGGCTTCTGTGACATGGGTGAGTCTCACCCGTAAGACTGCTGATTCACTTGTAACTAGCCTGTGAATGACCTGTAATTCACTTGTATTTGACCTGTGACTCAACTATGACTCCCCTGTGACTCAACTATGACTCGCCGGTAACTCGCCTGTGACTCGACAGTAACTCGTCTTCGACTCAACTACGACTCACCTGTGACTCAAATACGACTCGACTGTGACTCAAATACGACTCGACTGTGACTCAAATACGACTTGCCGGTAACTCGCCCGTGCCTCAACTATGACTCCCCGGTAACTCGTTTTCGACTCAAATATAACTTGCCTGTGAGTCAAATATGACTCGTCTGTGACTCAACTACGAGTCGCCTGTGACTCAACTATGACTCGCCTGTGAGTCAAATATGACTCGCCTGTGAGTCAAATATGACTCGCCTGTGAGTCAAATATGACTCGCCGGTAACTCGCCTGTGAGTCAAATATGACTCGCCGGTAACTCGCCTGTGAGTCAAATATGACTCAACTATGACTCGTCTGTGACTCAAATACGACTTGACTGTGACTCAAATACGACTCGTCTGTGACTTAAATACGACTTGCCGATAACTCGCCCGTGACTCAACTATGACTCCCCGGTAACTCGTTTTCGACTCAAATATAACTTGTCTGTGACTCAACTACGAGTCGCCTGTGACTCAACTATGACTCGCCTGTGAGTCAAATATGACTCGTCTGTGAGTCAAATATGACTCGTCTGTGAGTCAAATATGACTCGCCTGTGAGTCAAATATGACTTGCCGGTAACTCGCCTGTGAGTCAAATATGACTTGCCGGTAACTCGCCTGTGAGTCAAATATGACTCGCCTGTGAGTCAAATATGACTTGCCGGTAACTCACCTGTGAGTCAAATATGACTCTACGGTAACTCGTCTTGGACTCAACTATGACTCCCCTATGAGTCAACTATGACTCGCCTGTGAGTCAACTATGACTCGCCTGTGAGTCAACTATGACTCGCCTGTGAGTCAACTATGACTCGCCTGTGAGTCAACTATGACTCGCCTGTGAGTCAACTATGACTCGTCTGTGAGTCAAATGTGACTCGTCTGTGAGTCAAATATGACTCGCCTGTGAGTCAAATATGACTTGACAGTGACTCGTCTGTGAGTCAACTATGACTCGTCTGTGAGTCAAATATGACTCGTCTTCGACTCAACTGTGAGTCAAATATGACTCAACTATGACTCGCCTGTGAGTCAACTATGACTCGTCTGTGAGTCAACTATGACTCGTCTGTGAGTCAACTATGACTCGTCTGTGAGTCAAATATGACTCGTCTGTGAGTCAAATATGACTCGCCTGTGAGTCAACTATGGCTCGTCTGTGAGTCAAATATGACTCGTCTTCGACTCAACTGTGAGTCAAATATGACTCAACTATGACTCGCCTGTGAGTCAACTATGACTCGCCTGTGAGTCAACTATGACTCGTCTGTGAGTCAAATATGACTCGTCTGTGAGTCAAATATGACTCGCCTGTGAGTCAAATATGACTCGACAGTGACTCGCCTGTGAGTCAACTATGACTCGTCTGTGAGTCAAATATGACTCGTCTTCGACTCAACTGTGAGTCAAATATGACTCAACTATGACTCGCCTGTGACTCAACTATGACTCGTCTGTGACTCAACTATGACTCGCTGGTAACTCGCCTGTGGCTCAACAGAAAGTAATTCGTGAGTCACTGGTAATTAATCGTTGTTCTCCTTCCAGGGGAGACTTTGGAGGAGGCTCTGCGAAGGGAAGTGGCAGAGGAGGTGGGTCTGGAGGTCCAGAACATCTCCTACAGCTCCTCCCAACACTGGCCCTTCCCTCACAGCTCCTTTATGGTGGGCTGCCACGCCACTGTTGTTCCTGCGCACTCTCAGGTGATCTCACACACTTTTTGAGGGTCACATTACTCTTGTAGATCTTGAAGCACCTTAGAATGGAAGTGTTTTATGGTTATAAAGCTAGGGTGCGGTACTAACCCCTGGGGGACCTCTTGGCTGCAGGTGCACGAGTCATGTGACTGCTTTGCTTTCCTTTCCAGCTGAATGTGGATCACTCTGAACTGGAGGACGCCCGCTGGTTCACTCTGGAGGAAATCTCCTGCGCCCTGCAGGTGAAGACTCCGCCCAGGAGAGGCGACCACACCGTCCTCTGGCTGCCCCCCAAACACGCTGTTGCCAATCATCTCATCAGGGAGTGGACAGACAGCCAGCGCCACAGCGAGGACACAGGGTGACATGTTCCTGGCGTGCTCCTGTGCCAACTCCGGAAGCCTCCAGAGCTGTCCTTGTCCTTCTTCTGGGGTGTTTTTTAGCCTCTGCTGCAATAAACAAAATGTGTGAAACAAATGAGGTAAAAAAAACAAACAAAAAAAACAACAAATCTTTGGACAGATTTATAGTAAACATTGTGATGAAAACCATAATCAAATTTAAAGTTGTAGACTGGATGGTGACCTCACCCATGGGCCTGGGGGTGTGCCATCTTACCAGCAGCCGACTGCACCCAAACCCGGTTAATCTAGAAACAAACACGCCTGGACACGCCCACTGAACTGTCAGTAGTTCTCTGAAGATCCTCCAGATGATCCAAAATGCAGCAGCGCGAGTGCTGACAGGAACCAACAAGAGAGACCACGTCTCTCCAGAGTTCCCTTCCCTCCATCGGCTCCCCGGAAGTTTTACAATCCACTTAAAGTACTTAAGTCCTAAACATCCAAACTCCTGGTTTTCTCCAAGACCTGATGGTTCCTAACAGAGTTCTCCGTTCTCAGAGTGCAGGTTTACTCGTAGTTCCTAGAAGATCCAGATGTAGATCTGGAGGGTCTACGGGTCTTCTGTTATCAGGAACCATCAGTATGGAACCAACTTCCAGTTTGGGTGAAGGAGGCTGATACCACCTCCACCTTTAAAACCAAACTTCAAACGTTTGTGTTCAGTAAAACATCTAGTTGGTGTAAACTTTAGTGTGTCAGGACCAGTAGTCACAGCTGCAGCTGCAGGACCAGACTGGAGCAGCTGGTCTTCAACACAGCTTCATCTGGATCTGCTGCTGTAGACCTGCTGCAGGGGGACACCACCATGATCCACTGACCTGCAGTCCCACCTCTGACCACCTCAGTGTCTGCTGTCTACACCTGTTTAGATAGTGGTCTCTGTAGTCCACCAACTGACCAGCAGCGACCGACCTGAAACGGCAGTCTGGAGACGCAGGCGAAGGAATCCAGGGACGAAGGTGGAAGGATATCGTGGTACCGCTGGTGTCAACTCATCATCCAATCAACGCTCACAGGCCAGAATTTAAGAATGCGGATAAGTGAAGTTCACAAAACTGTACAAGCATGACGGCTCGTGGAAAAACGTGTAGCAGTAGGGGGCGCAGGACATCATCTTTTATGAAATCATGTCTTTATAACGTTTTGATTCTGTTTCTTACAGTTATTGTACAAAAGAGGACATTAAAATAAAGTCCTGTACATCGTCAGACAGCTCTTATTTATAGAATCGTGATTTGTCAAACTGTTTCCAGGTTACAAGTCAGAAACAGTTAAAGGCCGCCTGGTTAAATTCACAAGTTTACAAGTTCAAATTTCAAGAAACTAGTCGCAACCACGTTGCAGCTGGATGCTGCTGCTGCATACGACCACTGTGACCGCGATGTCCAGTACTAGAAGCAGAACAGATTCTTTCCAGAAGCAGACACGTGGCGCCTCCAAGCCACAAGATCCGCCTCAATAAGGAGGAAGAACCTACCTAAAAAAACGCCACCTAAATAAGAACATGTATGAGCGTGAAAATGCTGCTTTAGACATGCTTGGATGTGTCCTGAGAGCGGTGGCTTCACCCACAAGGTCGGTACGGTCCTGTGACGGACCGGACACCTGTCCAGGTGAACCCCTGCCTGTCTTGGAGTCAGCCAGTGTAGATGATGGATGGATGTTTGCGAGTGTAGAAAGTGATTCAGCTTCAGCTTTCACCTCAGATGGATCCATCCTATTTTGTAAAGTGCAACATTAACAAATGGACACGTCGCCTCAAAAGGATGTAAACTCTGTTTTACTTATTTTACTCTGTTTTAAAAAGTGGCTGAATTCACGGAGTCCCAGCCATGATATCGACCCCACGACTATGTGGTATATCAGTATTGTGTGTATTTAAGAAAATAATAATTTAAGGATATAAAATACTGAAAACATTTTTTGGCCACAAAATTAGATCATGTGAGGTCATGTGATCCTATTATGGACCACTGAATGTTAATTTAAGGTCATTAAATGCTGTTTTGAGGCCATTCATTCCTAATTTGTGGACACAAAATATTTATTTGTAAACAGTAATTGGTTGTCTTTAAATAATTTTTTGATGCTATAAAGGACTAATTTTAGGTCACGACTAGTTTTAGCCACAAAAACCTAAATAATAACTTAGAGGACCATTTACCATAATTTAGAAACGTTCCTACACTGAAGACGGGAAGCGTCACACAAGCGGAACGTTTGTCCCCCGGAAGCTGTTCTAGCCGGAGCAGAATTAACGGTACTGTCAGCAGTCGCGTGTGTTTGTGGCTTCTGGGAGGTGTTTTTGTCTCTGGTGGACCTCCGGAGTCTCATCCGCCCCGGACCTCCGGCTGCTCTGCCGCCCCGGACCTCCGGAGTCTCATCCGCCCCGGACCTCCGGCTGCTCTGCCGCCCCGGACCTCCGGAGTCTCATCCGCCCCGGACCTCCGGCTGCTCTGCCGCCCCGGACCTCCGGCTGCTCTGCCGCCCCGGACCTCCGGAGTCTCATCCGCCCCGGACCTCCGGCTGCTCTGCCGCCCCGGACCTCCGGCTGCTCTGCCGCCCCGGACCTCCGGCTGCTCTGCCGCCCCGGACCTCCGGCTGCTGCTCGGCGGGGTCACCGACGTCCAGCCGTCAGTCCGGGCCGGCGGCAGGATGAGCTCCGCGGCCCTGCTCAGCCAGCTGGCCGCCGTCATGGAGTCGCTGGTTCACGCTGCGGTGGCGGAGCTGCAGAAGCTGCTGGAGGACAACCCGGCCTCGGCAGAGGAGCCACCTCAGGCGGACAGACGCCGGGAGGAGCGCCGGGAAAAGATGGTGAGGGGTGTCTCCCGCGGGTGTGGAGAGTTTCACTGTCGTGCTTTTTTGTGTTTGTTTTTTTCTATGAAAACCAGCAGCTGAGCGTGAAGGCGGGGAGGGGCCGTCAGGTTTGTTCTGACCTGACTGTGACGTCGTTAAACAAACGTCTACTGCACCGGTGACCCGCACTTTGCATGTCGGCCCATTCTCGACACCGGTGTGGATGTATTGATGTGTGGAACATATCGGAAATGACTTTGACCTTCAGGTGCTGTTTGCATCCATGATGGAGGTCCTGGGGAACGAGGCTCTGGGGAAGATCCTGAACATTGTGGAAGAAGCCAGGCTGGTGGTGGAGCTGCAGTCGGGGCGGAGCAGCAGGCGGCTGCAGACCAGCATCCTCAACATCCTCAGCGACGTTGGTACGTACAGGCCCCGCCCCCTGCTGTCCAGCACACCAGTGAAGAAGGCTGTGGTGCTGTCACGTTATATTAACCACCATCTGTTCCCGCAGAGGTGGAACACTCGTACGGAGTCAGACATCGGAGCTGTGACTCCGGCCGACCGTCCCAGGTAAGACCCACTCACCTGACTGCCTGTTTGTGCTGCATTGACTGACCTGACCCTGGCTGCGGTCATCATATCGCTGCAGGCCAAACCAGAGGAGGACGAGAGGGCGGAGGCTCCGTTTGTGCCGGCAGTCACCGTCAAAGACGAGAATGGAAACATCGACCTGGGAGCCATCGTAGAGAGTGAGCGCCTCATCAGTCTCTGCTAGTACTTCAGTGGGCTTCGGTGCAGGTGGCTCCATCACACCTGCACCAGGAGTTGCATGATGTTTGATGGTTCTTCTGAAACCCTCTGGCTGTTTTCTTGCAGGAGCTCGTGTAGAAGCTGCTCTGCCACCTGCATCGGAGGATTCCAGTCCGCCAGAGTTGAACCTGCAGAACGACTCCTGGAAGTTCTTGACATGCTCTGTATGCGGGAAGTCCTTCTCGTCTCAGAGCAACCTGAAGTCGCACCACCTGATCCACACGGGTGAGAAGCCGTTCCCCTGTGGCGTCTGCGGCCGAGCCTTCCGCCAGCGCCAGAGCATGCAGAGCCACATGCGTACGCACACCGGCGAGCGCCCGTTCGAGTGTCTTCAGTGCGGAAAACGATTCTCCAAACAGGCGCAGCTCAAGACCCACGCCATCATCCACACCGGAGAGAAGCCGTACGCCTGCGATGTGTGCGGTCGCCGCTTCAACCTGCTGCAGAATCTGCACCGCCACGCCATCACCCACACTGGCAAGAAAATCTACATCTGCAATGTCTGCGGGAAAGGCTTCACGCGCGCCGTCACGCTGAAGACGCACCAACTCATCCACACCGGCCAGAAGCCCTTCAAGTGCGAGCAGTGCCCCAAAAGTTTCCGGCACGCTGTCAACCTCCGCAACCACCTGAGGATCCACAGCGGCGTGCGGCCGTTCAGCTGCGAACTCTGCGGGAAGACGTTCCGGCAGGCGGTGAACCTGAAGATCCACCGGCGGATCCACACTGGTGAGCGGCCATTCAGCTGCCGTGAGTGCGGCAAGACGTTCAGCCAGCAGAGCAGCCTGATCTCACATGGACGCACCCACTCCCAGGAGAAGCCATTCCAGTGCGACTCCTGCGACAAGAAGTTCAACAATGCCAACAGCCTGAAGCTGCACGTCCGCGTTCACACCGGCGAGAAGCCGTATGCCTGCGACATCTGCGGCCGGATGTTCAGCCAGGGCAGCCACCTCAGGACACACAAGAGACACGTACACGCCGGCGGCAAGCAGTTCATCTGCGACAAGTGTGGGAAGAGGTACTCGGACCAGCGGAACCTGAAGCTGCACAAGTGCGGCTACGCGTGACGGGACCGCGCTGATGCCAAGAACATGCCGATTTTCGTTGACCTGTGCGGACCTGTCTGACCACCAGAGCTCATGTGTTTGGAAGTGGTTGCTGTTTGGTCTTGAACACAAACACTTCAAACGAACCCACCCGTCACCACGGAGATGGCTCCAGCTAGACCTGAGGCATCAGTCTTCCTGCTCTCACTGGTCGGGGCATTGCGTTTAAGTTATGATGACGATAAAGCTCTCTTTAAATGTGTTTTTATAAGTTTGTATGTGATGCTTTTCACGTTGACAAGATGAGAATAAAATATGTTTTTAAAAAAAGACTTTTTATTCATCTAATTTTATTCATCTACAAAGACCTTTAGGATTTAGATCCAGACCTGCAGTTCTTCCAACGAACAGTAAGGTCAGGATCCAGACCTGTGAGGTCACACTGATGTTGGACCAGAAGGTCTGGCTCTCAGACTCCTCTAATTCATCCCAGAGGTGTTCTGTCAGGTTGAGGTCTGGACTCTGCAGGCCAGTCCAGTTCATCCACACCAGACTCATGTCATGCAGGTCTTCATGGTACTCCTTTGTGCTCTGGTGCAGAGTCCATGGAGACCCATCCATGAAGCTCTCTGATCGCTGTTCTGGGGCTGATCTGAAGGCCACATGAAGTTTGGAGGTCTGTAGCGACTGACTGCAGAAACTCAGCGACCTCTTGGCACTATGCACCACCTGATTCCATTATTTGGATGGGTGAGGGAATACTTTTAGCAGTATAGTGTATGTTAACATGGGTGGTCAGAGTCCTCAGTACCTTTAAATATAGCTGGTTACATATGTAGAAAATATTAGAAAGGTAAGCTGTTATCAGTGTTATTTTTATTGCACTCATATTCACTACACTAACTCCTGGTAGATGGATGAATCACCAAACAACACACTTATGCCTTGTTGCTTATTTAATATTCACTTAATGAGTAAAAACGATTTTATGTTCTTTTATTTATTGTTTAAGATCGCTTAACGAAACAATTGCAGCCGGTCCTCCCGCCGCTGGACGGCGCTGGTGTCGCGGCACAGTCAGACTGGGGAAGCGCTTCCGTTTTCGGTGCGATCCCCACGCGCGTCTGACACGCCGCAGGATTGTTTTTGAATGAAAACCCTTGGATTTGTTCTCCTCACAGACAACTCGGGGACGGTTATTGAGGTTCTGCTGAGAACTTCCCACGGACACATCCCGCCGCCATGGCCCCGGTGAGTGAGACCGGTAATTCGGCGGTTTTCAGGACGGAGTCCGGCGTGTGCGGAGCTCCGGTTTAGGACCAGACTCCGTACAAAAAACGTCGCATTCTAACTTGGCCGGTTGCGTCGAAAAGTGTAACTGAAACAGAAAGTTTGAGTTAAATAAAATCAAACGGAAATGTCAACAGCATTGTCTTTATCCAGCACAACTTAAGGGATCAGAACACATAGAGGAAACTTGAAAATAAACATGCGGTAAAACAGAATATAGACATAGTTAAATCTAAGTATTCCTGACTTAATTCTGGTCGTTCAACACAGCCTAACGACAAACTGTTCAAAAGTCTGATAATTTAAAGAATTAAACGTTTACAAGGATCTCAGTATTACGCAAATGTGTATTTCTCTTTCACCATTTCTTTATTTAACAAAAAATTAAGCCAAAAGTACCCCCATGATACCCCAGATGGTAAATCAGCCGAATCTGTTGAGAGCAGGAACCCACAATAGACGGTTCCTTGAGCCGCGGGAACCCTCGGTAGACGGTTCCTTGATCGGCGGGAACCCTCGGTAGACGGTTCCTTCAGCAACGGGAACCCTCGGTAGACGGTTCCTTCAGCAACGGGAACCCTCGGTAGACGGTTCCTTGATCGGCGGGAACCCTCGGTAGACGGTTCCTTGAGCGACGGGAACCCTCGGTAGACGGTTCCTTGATCGGCGGGAACCCTCGGTAGACGGTTCCTTGAGCCGCGGGAACCCTCGGTAGACGGTTCCTTGAGCGACGGGAACCCTCGGTAGACGGTTCCTTCAGCGACGGGAACCCTCGGTAAACGGTTCCTTGAGCCGCGGGAACCCTCGGTAGACGGTTCCTTGAGCCGCGGGAACCCTCGGTAGACGGTTCCTTGAGCCGCGGGAACCCTCGGTAGACGGTTCCTTCAGCGACGGGAACCCTCGGTAGACGGTTCCTTGAGCGGCGGGAACCCTCGGTAGACGGTTCCTGACTTGATCAGCGTCTCGTGATTGTGGAGGAATTCTGGTTCATTCTTCTTTCCAACGTTGCTTAAGTACTCTGAGGTTTTTTGAACATCACTACCACACAGCAGTCTGAAGGTCCCACCACAGCATCTCAACCAGTTTCAGGTCTGGACTTTGACCAGCTCATTCCAGAACCTGGATTCTTTTATTTTCATCCATTTTGATGGATTTGCGGCTGTGTTTGGGATTATTTCCCATCAGATTACCGATTGAATTACATAACTTTTAGCAGATGATTTTATCAAAAGCGACTTAGAGCAGAGATGAAGATGAGACCAGATCAACTTTATTAATCTTAGTCCCCAAGTAAACACAGTTAAGTGTCTATGGCAACATTCTAGTGCAGTTTAGGAAGTAGTACCTTATTTATCAGACGTGGACACGTTCACAGGGACTGACAGGTGTCCAGGTCCAGTCCACTCTTGGGAAGTGTCTTTCACTTGTAAAAATGTATTTTGCAAGATTGATTTGAAAACTGAGCTGACTTCTGTCGTTCCTTTTTGGCATTATGTGTTTAAACAAAATGACAGAACACACAAAATTTAAGTTTGTAAAAAAAATTTCAAAATAAAAGCCATAACTTTTGTGCTTTGGCTCCTCCCCACCGCAGTCTCGCTCCAAGAAGCGCCGGCCGACATTCCGGCGCCTGCTGAAGACGAGCGGCGTGAAGCTGGAGAACAAGCTGAAGAACCGTCAGCTGAAGCAGCAGAATGCCGCCAGGAAGCAGGTCAAAGAGCAGAAGAGGCTGCGGCAAGCTGTGAAGGGCGTCACCCTCCAGACACCCCGCCCTCTGGAAACTTACAGGAAGAGACCAGGTGAGAGGTGCTGCCATCCCGTGCTTGCTCAGTCATCGATGGCATCACATTGACATGTTCTTACCACTGACAGAGGAGGAGGAGGAGGAGGAGGAGTTCATGGAGACTCTGCCGACTGACATGATGGAGGACAATGACCTGGAGCAAATGACCAGCATAGCCCGACAAGCCTCCTTCATCACCAGAGACTTGTCAGCATGGTAACACACTCAACCCCCTCCTTCCTACTAGTATGTATACTAGTATGTATACATACTAGTATGTATAGATACATACTAGTATGTATAGATACATACTAGTATGTATACATGTATACATGTATACATACTAGTATGTATACATACTATGTATACTAGTATACATACTAATTGTGATACGCACTTGCCGCATCGGTTGAGCGCCCTGGTCCGGTTCGGTTGGACGCATCTGTTGAGCGCCCTGGTCCGGTTCGGTTGAGCGCCCTGGTCCGGTTCGGTTGGACGCATCTGTTGAGCGCCCTGGTCCGGTTCAGTTGGACGCACCTGTTGAGCGCCCTGGTCCGGTTCGGTTGGACGCACCTGTTGAGCGCCCTGGTCCGGTTCGGTTGGACGCATCTGTTGAGCGCCCTGGTCCGGTTCGGTTGAGCGCCCTGGTCCGGTTCGGTTGGACGCACCTGTTGAGCGCCCTGGTCCGGTTCGGTTGGACTCATCTGTTGAGCGCCCTGGTCCGGTTCGGTTGGACACATCTGTTGAGCGCCCTGGTCCGGTTCGGTTGAGCGCCCTGGTCCGGTTCGGTTGGACTCATCTGTTGAGCGCCCTGGTCCGGTTCGGTTGGACGCACCTGTTGAGCGCCCTGGTCCGGTTCGGTTGGACGCACCTGTTGAGCGCCCTGGTCCGGTTCGGTTGGACTCATCTGTTGAGCGCCCTGGTCCGGTTCGGTTGGACACATCTGTTGAGCGCCCTGGTCCGGTTCGGTTGGACACACCTGTTGAGCGCCCTGGTCCGGTTCGGTTGAGCGCCCTGGTCCGGTTCGGTTGGACGCATCTGTTGAGCGCCCTGGTCCGGTTCGGTTGAGCGCCCTGGTCCGGTTCGGTTGGACGCATCTGTTGAGCGCCCTGGTCCGGTTCGGTTGGACTCATCTGTTGAGCGCCCTGGTCCGGTTCGGTTGGACGCACCTGTTGAGCGCCCTGGTCCGGTTCGGTTGGACGCATCTGTTGAGCGCCCTGGTCCGGTTCGGTTGAGCGCCCTGGTCCGGTTCAGTTGGACGCACCTGTTGAGCGCCCTGGTCCGGTTCAGTTGGACGCACCTGTTGAGCGCCCTGGTCCGGTTCGGTTGAGCGCCCTGGTCCGGTTCGGTTGGACGCATCTGTTGAGCGCCCTGGTCCGGTTCGGTTGGACACATCTGTTGAGCGCCCTGGTCCGGTTCGGTTGGACGCATCTGTTGAGCGCCCTGGTCCGGTTCGGTTGAGCGCCCTGGTCCGGTTCAGTTGGACGCATCTGTTGAGCGCCCTGGTCCGGTTCGGTTGGACGCATCTGTTGAGCGCCCTGGTCCGGTTCGGTTGAGCGCCCTGGTCCGGTTCGGTTGGACGCACCTGTTGAGCGCCCTGGTCCGGTTCGGTTTGACTCATCTGTTGAGCGCCCTGGTCCGGTTCGGTTGGACGCATCTGTTGAGCGCCCTGGTCCGGTTCGGTTGAGCGCCCTGGTCCGGTTCGGTTGGACTCATCTGTTGAGCGCCCTGGTCCGGTTCGGTTGGACGCACCTGTTGAGCGCCCTGGTCCGGTTCGGTTGGACTCATCTGTTGAGCGCCCTGGTCCGGTTCGGTTGGACACATCTGTTGAGCGCCCTGGTCCGGTTCGGTTGGACACACCTGTTGAGCGCCCTGGTCCGGTTCGGTTGAGCGCCCTGGTCCGGTTCGGTTGGACGCATCTGTTGAGCGCCCTGGTCCGGTTCGGTTGAGCGCCCTGGTCCGGTTCGGTTGGACGCATCTGTTGAGCGCCCTTGTCCGGTTCGGTTGGACTCATCTGTTGAGCGCCCTGGTCCGGTTCGGTTGGACGCACCTGTTGAGCGCCCTGGTCCGGTTCGGTTGGACGCATCTGTTGAGCGCCCTGGTCCGGTTCGGTTGAGCGCCCTGGTCCGGTTCAGTTGGACGCACCTGTTGAGCGCCCTGGTCCGGTTCAGTTGGACGCACCTGTTGAGCGCCCTGGTCCGGTTCGGTTGAGCGCCCTGGTCCGGTTCGGTTGGACGCATCTGTTGAGCGCCCTGGTCCGGTTCGGTTGGACACATCTGTTGAGCGCCCTGGTCCGGTTCGGTTGGACGCATCTGTTGAGCGCCCTGGTCCGGTTCGGTTGAGCGCCCTGGTCCGGTTCAGTTGGACGCACCTGTTGAGCGCCCTGGTCCGGTTCAGTTGGACGCACCTGTTGAGCGCCCTGGTCCGGTTCGGTTGAGCGCCCTGGTCCGGTTCGGTTGGACGCATCTGTTGAGCGCCCTGGTCCGGTTCGGTTGGACTCATCTGTTGAGCGCCCTGGTCCGGTTCGGTTGGACGCACCTGTTGAGCGCCCTGGTCCGGTTCGGTTGGACGCATCTGTTGAGCGCCCTGGTCCGGTTCGGTTGAGCGCCCTGGTCCGGTTCAGTTGGATGCACCTGTTGAGCGCCCTGGTCCGGTTCAGTTGGACGCACCTGTTGAGCGCCCTGGTCCGGTTCGGTTGAGCGCCCTGGTCCGGTTCGGTTGGACGCATCTGTTGAGCGCCCTGGTCCGGTTCGGTTGGACGCATCTGTTGAGCGCCCTGGTCCGGTTCGGTTGGACTCATCTGTTGAGCGCCCTGGTCCGGTTCGGTTGGACTCATCTGTTGAGCGCCCTGGTCCGGTTCGGTTGGACACATCTGTTGAGCGCCCTGGTCCGGTTCGGTTGGACTCATCTGTTGAGCGCCCTGGTCCTGCATGCTCAGAAGCAGTGTGACGTGGAGCGGCTTTAAAGCCGAGACTGCCCACCCTTTAACATTGTGAGGACTCGCTGAGGCAGCAGGCAAAGAAAAAGCAGAAACACTGGGACACCGAGTCTGGTCTCACCCGCGGGAACTACACTGCATTCATTACACCTCAAACCTCGTGGCAGTTTTTCGCTGCTCGGGTCCTGCTCTGGTCTCTGGAAAGATCCTGGAGACGACGCGTACGTGTTAGAAATAAATCTGAATTGAAACCCGGTCCCGTTTGTCCCCCTCACCATAGCTGCCACATACAGGAAAAGGAAACTGAACATTGTTAATCAGACCTGAACATTTTTGAGTACCGTAAATTCGGGACTATAGAGCGCACCTGATTAAAAGCTGCATGCTCAAATTTTCCAAAGAAAATCAGTTTTGTAATCATATAAGCTGCACCGGAGCCATAAAAATGAACTAATTCACGTTCATTTCTTACATTTAAATAAATAAAACACTGTGTTATTCTTCTTAAGCATTGTTCAGATATTTACACAGAAAGATATTACAGGTGAGGATTTTTTAAAATTATTTTTATTTAATTCAATTCAGTTCAGTTTTATTTATTTAGCGTCTATTACAACACAAGTTGTCTCCAGGATCTTTCCAGAGACCAGAACATGACCCCGATCAATTTTACATAAACAGCAGGTAAAAACTCGCCTTTATATTTTTTTATATTTACATACTGTACATGCTTTTCTATAACGCGGCCACCCTGAAATGTGGCCTACGTTCATATCGGAACACAACTGCGTTGGACGCTGTGACTTGCTGATGCATTTTTACAACAGTGCATGAACAGTATTCCAGTTTCGTCTAATAAATTGTAACTTAGGTTATAACTTAACTCCTTATAACATATACCACATACCGCATCCTACCAGAAAAAGTCACTCATTGCCTTCTTCATCTTCCTCCTGCGCACTAAAACCATCAAAGTCCTCTAATTCAGTGTCTGAATTAAACAGCCTCAGGATCTCATCACTCACTACAGTCTCGTTTTCGATGTCACTTGAGTGCGCGCCGACTTCTTCATCGCGCAGCAGCCCGGCCTTTCGGAACCCGTTGGTGATGGTTGATGTTTTGACACGGCTCCACGCCTTTAGGATCCACTGGCAGACTTGAGTTAAAGATGCTCTTCGCATGCGTCCTGTTTTAGTAAAGGATTTCTCGCCGCTTGTCATCCAAGTCTCCCACTCTTCGCGCAGTGCCACTTTAAATGCCCGGTTCACGCTGATGTCCAGTGGCTGTAGATACTTAGTGGTACCACCAGGAATCCCAGCTGGAGTTGGGTTTGTGCTCTTGATGGCAGCTTTAACTGAATCTGTTACATGGGCCCTCATGCTGTCCATAACGAGCAATGCTTTTTTACTGCGAAAAAAGCCCCCCGGTGGCTTTGAGTAGCACTCTCCGAGCCAATCCTTCATTAGGTTCTCTGTCATCCAACCTTTCTCATTGACTTTCACCACGATTTCCTTTGGAAATTTTTCCTTTGGCATGGTCAGCCGCTTAAAAATCACCATTGGAGAAAGCTTTAGTCCCGATGCTGCGCAGCTCAGAACACAGGTAAAATGTGTTCTCTCGTGGCCGCTTGTTTTCAGTGTGACGGAGGAGTCACCTTTTTTATTTACAGTCCGAGTGAGAGGCAGGTCAAACGTCAGAGGTGCTTCATCCATGTTTCTGATTTCGTCTGGCCCGGTGGAATTCTCCGCTATCTTTGCTTGAGCGAATGTGCAGAATGAAGCAAGTTTCTCCTCGTAGTCGGGAGGAAGCTGCTGGCACAAAGTCGTGCGTGCCCGAACAGACAGGCCTTTCCGTTTCATAAATCTAGAACACCACGATGGCACACCTTTAAAATCTTCTGTTTTCATCTCTCTCGCGATCGCTTTGGCCTTCAGTCTGATTTGTACAGTGGAAACCCCGCGGCGCCTGCTCTCTGTGTGTTAACCCAGTCCTCCAGAACGTTCTCACGTTCGGGCCATCTGCTGTGGTTACCTCTGAAAGCTTTGGTCGTCTTTTTGCAGAGGCTCAGTTGTTCTTGCTGGCGCCTCCACCTTCTCACCATTGATTCATTTATGCCAAGATTACGGGCGGCAGCTCGATTTCCTTCTTCAACTGCCAGAGTGATCGCTTCTAACTTAAAAGCCGCTCCGTATGATTTTCTTCGACTATTTTCCATGTTGACGATGGTTAGTACAAATGACTGATTTACAATAACTAAAGTTGTGATTAACAATGACGGTAGTTGTGATTAATCATACAATTTCATTGGACCGCTGTGAACTACTCATTCATTTTATTGGTCTACTGTTGCTGGCGAAATGTTTTTCCCGCCACGAAAAAATAAATAAATAAGCCTCACCGTAGTATCGGCCGCAGTGTTTAAAGTGCAGGAAAAAAGTCCTGAAAGCCCTGCTAACGGAACCACTCTCAGCCCAACCGTAGTTATCGCCACCGGAGAGTCCGTGAGGTCGCATATCCACCGTTGTTGCTGCTGCGCAAAGTTGCGTCCCAGTTCAGCCCGGATAAACCGGATTACGAGGCCTCCAACTGACTATGCAAGCAAGATCTTTAGAAGTGGAAGTTTTGTGTGTCAGGAGTGACTGAGGACTGTTTTATTTTGATGGGACGGCACAGCGGGCCAGTCCACGGCGGGAAGAAGAGGAGTTCAGACGCGGTCCGCAGCTACGAGAAGGTCCCAAGGAAGATGGCGAAGACGGAGGAGAAGGAGGTCATCCACCTGCTGCCCATCAAAGACAAGTGCGGCGTGATCCCACAGAGCGTTGAACGAGGTACGAACCCAGCTGCCCCATCCGCTCATCCACATGGACCGTCACGGTCAGGAAACGCTCATGTCTCTTCTGTTCCATTCAAGTTTGTAACATCCAGCCGGAAGAGGAGGAGGAGGAAGAGGAGGAGGAGGAGGAGGAGGAGGAGGAGGAAACGGCTGCAGTAGAGCCGATCCGCGAGGAAAACAGTATGACGTTACAATTTAGAAAGTTCCTCCATGAATCTACATCATCTGACTTGGTTGTCATGTGTCCTCCGGTGCAGGGGCGGCGCTGGTGAGCCTCGTGCGGCTGACACCGGCCCAGAGAGAGCGGCTCAGAGTCCAGACCTTAAACCAGAGGAAGCAGACCATCGCCAGCCTGGCGTCGACCATCGTCTCTGACCCCTTTAGCAACGTAAGCGAGGACCACCAGTCCGGTTTCAGCCTCTGAGAGTTGCCGTTGTTCTAACAGGGGGCGGGGCTTGTAACGGTGTGTGATGTGTGGCAGATGAAGCGGGTGAAAGAGCTGCGGGGGATGCTGATGGAGGCGGACCCCAGTGTGGCGTTGTCGGTCCGGAAGCTAGTGATGGTTTCTCTGATGGAGATCTTTAAGGACATCGTCCCCGCCTACAGAATCAGACCTCTGACTGCGGAGGAGAAGAACGCCAAGGTATCGGTGTGTGTGTGCTGGTCAGCGGAGTGGTCACGGGTCGCTTGTACGGCAGCAGCAGAACGCGGCGTGTGTGTGTGTGTTGCAGGTGAAGAAGGAGACCCAGCAGCTCAGAGAGTTCGAGGAAGGTTTAGTGAGTCAGTACAAGTTTTACCTGGAGGACGTGGAGCAGGTCATCAAAGGTGCGTCGCCATGACAGCCCGCCCACACTCAACAGAAAACACACACACACACACACCAATGTCGGCTGCCATCCGTCCTCAGACTGGAAGCAGAAGAAGAGGAAGCGCAGTCAGGCGGTGAGTCTGGAGTCGTACCGTGGCCTTGCCGAGGTCGCCGTCCGCTGTCTGAGCGAGCTGCTTGTTGCTCTGCCGCATTTCAACTTCCACAACAACATCATCGTCGTCCTGGTTCCATTGATGAACGACCCCACCAGGAAGGTGAGTCGCTCCGCACCTGCACAGATGAGCCGCGCTGCGTCCAGGTGTCTGTTACAGGTGTCAGAAATGTGCTGTGATGCCTTCAAATGTGTCCCTCAGGTGTCAGAAATGTGCTGTGATGCCTTCAAATGTGTCCCTCAGGTGTCAGAAATGTGCTGTGATGCCTTCAGGAAGCTCTTTAAAGATGATAAAGTGGGTGGGGCATCGCTAGCCACCGTACGAGTCATCTCTGGCCTCATCAAGAGTCTGAACTATAATGTCAGACCTGAGGTAACTCGTCAAACACGCCGGACCATCACCTGTTTTTGAGCGCTGGACTCAGATACCTTCCTCCTCTGTCCTTTTCCTCGTCAGGTGCTGCGAACTCTGCTGAGTCTCAGGATCAAGGACGTGGAGATGAAGAGGGACCTGGAGGTCGTGACAACAAAGAAAAAGTTTATGACCAACAAAGAGAAGAAGAAGAACCTGTCCAGGATGCAGAGGAAGGTAAACTCAGAAGCTCCTTCCCTGTTTCTGCTGTGTATTATTCTTTAAACGGACATCTGGGACACCAGGATGAACCAGACTGGGGAAGGTCCACCATGGTTTTCCTGATGCTTTTGTTTTTCCCATGATGCTATGCAGTAAGGCTTTTGATTTTCAAAAGTGTCTTAAAGCCACTCTGAGGAGGAATTCCCCCTCTGACCACATGGAGCAGCATGTTGTCAAGAAAGTTCATGATTCAGTTAGTGCAGAGGAAATACTGGACACGCCCCTGTGCTGTCATCCACATGGGGCGTGCACATAACAGACCTGCCAGCCGGAACACGCCCACCTTATGTCAATCACTTGGCTTATGCTAATCATTTTACCTTCATTCCGATCAAATCTGTTCAGTCATTATTTTTTCATGTTAAAAGATGTCTGTAAACGAGTGCTGCAGAGCTGCAGTGGGGACCGGTAGAGCCTGCTGGGACTGAGTTGAGTTGCTCTGCCAGCGACGCGTCGACACTGATGGTGGCGATGTTAGTGGTTGTGACCCTCTGTGGAGGTTCCTCCAGCATGTGCAGCTCTTCACGGTTGCTCTGGGCTGATACTGGTAATAATGGACTGTTGTTTAAAGAACATCCACAAGGGGGCAGTGAAACAACTTTGAGTGCGTTTGTATAGTAATGAGACTTTGGTGTTTTTGATGCCCTGGTGGCCCTGAGCTTAATGAGGCGTGTGTGTGTGTGTGTGTGTGTGTGTGTGTGTGTGTGTGTGTGTGTGTGTGTGTGTGTGTGTGCGCGTGTGTGTGTGTGTGTGTGTGTGTGTGTGTGTGTGTGTGTGTGTGTGTGTGTGTGTGTGTGTGTGTGTGTGTGCGTGTG
Source organism: Xenentodon cancila (assembly GCA_014839995.1). Taxonomy (NCBI): domain Eukaryota; kingdom Metazoa; phylum Chordata; class Actinopteri; order Beloniformes; family Belonidae; genus Xenentodon; species Xenentodon cancila. Next base: position 25,275,884 of record CM026218.1, read on the forward strand.
CGTGTGTGTGTGTGCGTGTGCGTGCGCGAGCGCAGTGGAAGAAGGCGGAGGAGAAGCTAGAGCGGGAGCTGCTGGAGGCTGAAGCCTCTGAGAATAAGGAGAAGAAGCTCAAGCTGGTGAGTTAAAGGGGGAGGGGCCAAAAACGAGGAACTAAAACAACGACAAGTACTAAAACTAAACTCTTCCTCCTCTTCATCCTCAGCACACGGAGACTCTGAACATCGTCTTCCTCGTCTACTTCAGGATCCTGAAGAAAGCTCAGAAATCAGTTCTTCTTCCTGTAGTTCTGGAGGGGCTGGCCAAGTACAAAACACACAAACACCCTGAATCCTGCAGTAGCATTGTATCGTTGTTGTAACGTGCTGTGATGTCACTTCCTGTCAGTTTTGCTCACCTGATAAACCTGGAGTTCTTTGATGACCTGCTGACGGTGCTGCAGAACCTGATCCAATCAGGAGTGAGTATTTAAATCCCAGAGTTCAGCCCCTCCATAACTTGATTAAAGTGGTGATTAAAGTGGTGTATTTGTGCAGGATCTGACCAATCGGGAGAGTCTTCACTGCATCCAGACTGTCTTCACCATCCTGTCCGGACAAGGTTTGTGTCCGTGTTTGAATCTCTTACCGAAGGAAGTGCAGGTTTGCTTGTTGTGAGGACGGTTCTGGAAACAGAATATATTTTTAATCGGTGTGTTTCTGGTGTGTTGTTCTGCCTCAGGTGACGCTCTGAACATCGACCCTCTGAAGTTTTACTCTCAGCTGTACAGAATGTTGCCGCGGCTGCACGCAGGTCGGTCCACAGCTCCACACATCCACAGCTCCACCCATCCACATCTCCAACCCTCCACAGCTCCACCCCTCCACCCATCCACAGCTCCACACATCCACAGCTCCACCCATCCACATCTCCAACCCTCCACAGCTCCACCCCTCCACCCATCCACAGCTCCACACATCCACATCTCCAATCCTCCACATCTCCAACCCTCCACCCATCCACAGCTCCACCCCTCCACAGCTCCACCCATCCACAGCTCCACACATCCACATCTCCAACCCTCCACCCATCCACAGCTCCACACATCCACATCTCCAACCCTCCACCCATCCACAGCTCCACACATCCACATCTCCAACCCTCCACCCATCCACAGCTCCACACATCCACATCTCCAACCCTCCACCCATCCACAGCTCCACACATCCACATCTCCAACCCTCCACCCCTCCACCCATCCACATCTCCACAGCAGCTTCTTGCTGACATCGTGACTTGCTGTTCACTCTGCCACGTCTCTCAGGAGCGGCCAGCGATGACATCATCATTGTGCTGCGGTGCCTGGACGCCATGCTGACTCGCCGCAGGAAACAGGTGACCCTGCAGAGGGCAATGGCTTTTGTGAAACGCCTGAGCACGCTCGGTCTGCATGTCCTGCCCGACGCCAGTGTGGGAATCCTCGCTGCCGTGAGAGCAGCCATGCATGTGAGTGACGGGGCGACCGGGTGGTGACGGGGCGACCGGGTGGTGACGGGGCGACCGGGTGGTGACGGGGCGACCGGGTGGTGACGGGGCGACCGGGTGGTGACGGGCCGACCGGGTATTTACTCACTACTGCATGTTTAGTAACGGTGTGTTTCTATGAATCAGGCGTTCCCAAGGTGCGACTTCCTGCTGGACAACGAGATTCAGGGCAGCGGCTCCTACCTGGCGGAGCTGGATGAACCTGAACACTGCAACGCTCAGAACACAGCACTCTGGGAGCTTCACACACTCCAGGTACTCGCCAAGGCAGCAGAAGGCCCTAGAACCTGAATCCAGGGCGAGTCAGGCATAGGATGTAGTTCCCCCGGTGGTCAATAGGGGAACCGCGGGTCTGAACCCAGACCCCGGTGGCCGGTAGGGGAACCGCGGGTCTGAACCCAGACCCCGGTGGCCGGTAGGGGAACCGCGGGTCTGGACCCAGACCCCGGTGGCCGGTAGGGGAACCGCGGGTCTGGACCCAGACCCCGGTGGCCGGTAGGGGAACCCTGCCCCTAACCCAATGGTCTTCAAAGTGGCTCTTCAGAAACCTCTGTGACGTCACAGAGGACGTTGTCTGTATCTGTTAGTCTGTGTTGTTGATGTACCATCTGATCATGGCCGCGTGTCTGCAGAGACATTACCACCCGGTGGTGCGGCGGTTTGGAGTCCACCTGAGTAAAGGGGCTCCCAGCGAAGGATCATCAGCGCTCAGTGTGGAGCTGAGCCGCAGGTACGACAAACCACCGTGAAGGAACGACGTGTCCTCAGACGTCATCTCAGTGCCGGTAGTGTTTTGTGTCCGTTCTTGTTGAACTTTTACAAGTTTTCTTAAACCGTGTTACCCACGCAGGACGCCGCTGGAGCTGTTTGAAGACTTCAGCATTAAAGACATGAAGTTTAACCCCCCTGTAGCACAGCCCAGCTCCAAGAAGAAGGTGGGTAACACACAGCCATCATACATGTTCACGGTTTCATGACAGCATTTATGTCAACCAGCCGAGTCACATGACTCAGTCTTTCCCTGGCGAGCAGCCTCAGCTAGTGGCCAGAGAGCATTGGAGACGACTTGCAGTCCATCTCTGAATTCAGCCTGATCTTTGGTGTTTCATCACCACAGATGTGACTCGTGTGGAAACCTCCCCCAGAGTCTGAGAGACTTCGGGATCATGTTTGGTCTCCTGGATCGAAACGTACGAAACCAGCTGAAGCAGCTGACTGCGTTTCATCTCTGAACTCTGATTAGTTTTTATGTAATTTGACCCGATGCTGCGTACAAATATAATTACAGTAGATGACTGACAGACATGTAAATGATTGCCTGGATGATGCCCACCACTGTAACCACTAGGCCACCACTCCCAGATGACAGAGTTGTTGTTGTTGTTGTTATTTTTATTTTATTATTTTATTATGTGCTCTTCAGGGTCGGTTTGCGGTCGGAGTGTCGCCGCTGCATGTGGAGTTGCAGCAGCGACTTGAAGGTGTCCTGACTGTTGGTGTGGAAACTCGACTGGACTTTGCTGCGAACACATGCAAACAGACTCTCCCACAGGAAAATGTGTAATCAGGAAAATCAGTGTTTCTCTCTGCAATTGTTCAAATAAATCCTGGACGAAGCTTTGTAGAAGACCAGACTTTCAACATAAAAGTCTGCTTTGGTCGCCGTCTTCTGCTGTCCGATTCTGTCGCCATCTGGACCAACAGACCTGTGGCGTTTTTAGTTTTGTTTTTTTGGTGGGATCTGTCTGCCTTCACGATAAAAGCTTCAAGTGCCAGAAGTGTTCCTGTTCCTGTTTTGTGAACTGGACTCTGCTTATCATGAGACGAGCTTTTTCTGATAAAAGAATTTTCTTTTTGAAACAGGAAATATGTTTTTTGTGGCACTAGTGGCATTTTTATTGAAAGTAGTTGAACAGGAAACTGGTGGGGGCACGCAGGAAGGAGCGACCGGCCGGGACTCGGACCTGTGCTGCCGGTGGGAGGGCGCCTGGTCACCCCACGGAGCTGTTCTGGTTCCCACGTTTGTTCTCCGGTGAGCCGGACTCCAGGGCATTTACATCACAGCACTCAGAAGCTGCAGACGACGTTATCTGGGTCCAGTGCGCTTGTGACATAATAAGCTCACTTCGCTGAAGTCGTGCTGGTTTAGTAGTTGTCTGGTTCCAGGGAGTCGGTGATGTAAAGGTAGTTGGCTGACGGGTGGAGCAGATTAAAATGGGTTAAAGTCATCTGTCGACCGCTGCAGTTAATTAGAATCATCTGTTATTTCCTTTCTTAAATGTTCAAAGTTGGAGGTAAATGAGCATGTTGGTTTAGTAGACGTTGACCGCCGCAGATGAGACCTCTTCAACCATGTGAGCGTCACGAGAAACTAACGTTTAATTCATTAACCTCACACTGCAAGACAATGACGTATTTATTGTTTATAACAGTAACAATGTCGGAGGAAATGTTAAAGACTGAAAAGCTCAAACAAAAAAATACTGGTGAAAAGAGGACTTTGATGAAAAGCAGCAAAATCATGAGGATTAACGTGGAGCAATTACATAGACGTCAAACAATGTAAGAGAAAAATCATGTTAGAAACCAAGAAGATCCAATAGTTGTAGCTTCAGACCGACCACGGGCAGTCCTGGTGGCCGAGAAGCAACATGAACACAGAACGTACTCTTGCACCAGGAAGGATTATCAGTGCCGTCAGAAACTTTCCAGAGGGAGGAACGCAGCAGCAACACAACCACAAAAACCCAACCTGTGACTGCGTCGGGCCACAGCATGCCACGACACCCCGGAGGTCGTGGTCACGGAGGTCGTGGTCACGGAGGGTCAGCTCAGCGCAGCATGCGCAGAGCTGACAGATACTCCTCGTTGCCTCTGTCTCTTTCCAGAGCTTTCTCATAATATCGCACTGCCATCCTCCGATCACCCTCAGCTTTGGCCACCGCTCCCAAAATGCCGAAGGCAGTGGCGTCGTCGCGGTTTCTGTCTAGACGTCGCTCTGCTATCTGCCTCAGCTTCTGTGGAAGATGTGAAGAAGAGGACATGAAGAACACTTTCTCTTCACCTTTCAAAATGACTGCATTAAAGATAAAAAATCAGATTAAAGTTCTGACATGTAGGATGTCAGCAGAACCCACCGTGGTGAAACTGTTCGGAAACCTAGTGAAACTCTGGTGCACGTCTAGGTTCTATGAGGCAGACTGGAGCATCCTGTCACCAGATGCAAATAATGCAACGCTCCGATTGTTTACGGCTGCTTCTCCTTTTTCTTCCTCCCACAATACCAACAACTCCTTAACTCCTTCAAATGAGGGGTTCAGGAATCTGGATGTCCACTAATGTTTTTCTCCTAAATTCTGATAAAACAGGTTGTTTGTGGTCCTCAGGAAGGGATTAGATGGTGTTGCGATGTCCTCCAGTAAAACTGTGAGAAACCTTGGCGTTATTTTGATCAGGATTTGTCATTTAAACAGCAGATTAATCAGGTTTGTAAAACTGCGTTTTTCCACCTCCGTAACATCTCAAAGATCAGGAGCATCCTCTCCCAGAGTGATGCTGGAAAACTAATTCATGCGTTCATGTCTTCTAGACTAGATTACTGTAACGTGTTGTTGGCTGGATGTCCAAGTAATTCTCTGAAGATCCTCCAGATGATCCAAAATGCAGCAGCGTCAGTGCTGACAGGAATCAACAAGAGAGACCACGTCTCTCCAGTTTTAGCTTCCCTCCATCGGCTCCCCGGAAAACTCAGAATCCATTAAACATTTTATTACTTGCATATAAAATACAATATATGCACGACCTGATGGTTCCTCATGTTCCTAACAGAGTTCTCCGTTCTCAGAGTGCAGGTTTACTCGTAGTTCCTAGAAGATCCAGATGTAGATCTGGAGGACGGGTCTTCTGCTACCAGGAACATCACTATGGAACCAACTTCCAGTTTGGGTGAAGGAGGCTGACACCACCTCCACCTTTAAAACCAAACTTCAACCGTTTGTGTTCAGTAAAACATCTAGTTGGTGTAAACTTTAGTGTGTCAGGACCAGTAGTCACAGCTGCAGCTGCAGGACCAGACTAGAGCAGCTGGTCTTCAACACAGCTTCATCTGGATCTGCTGCTGTAGACCTGCTGCAGGGGGACCCCAACATGATCCACTGACCTGCAGTCCCACCTCTGACCACCTCAGTGTCTGCTGTCTCCACCTGTTTATTTTTTTATTTTTTTTTATTTTTTTTTGCACCAACAGCAGGTAAAAACTCCCCTTTAAGAGGGAAGAAACCTGGACCAGGACCTGGATCGTAAGGGGGAAGAAACCTGGACCAGGACCTGGATCGTAAGGGGGAAGAAACCTGGACCAGGACCTGGATCGTAAGGGGGATGAAACCTGGACCAGGACCTGGATCGTAAGGGGGAAGAAACCTGGACCAGGACCTGGATCGTAAGGGGGAAAAAACCTGGACCAGGACCTGGATCATAAAGGGGGAAGAAACCTGGACCAGGACCTGGACCTGGCGAGGTAGCACTAAGGTTAACGTTTAAGTAGCTTTCATCTGTCAGTAACAGGATCTCTTTTGAAATACAGCGTTTAATGAATACTTCACGTTATTTGAAACTTCTCTGGATGCCAACAAAGACCTGATGACTGGATATAATCACTCTTAAATGTATTGTTGGAGTGGCTTGAGAGGACTTTTGGTGCTACATCGATAAAGGTGAACTGTTTGTAAAATCTAACGTCACCGCGCTGTGAAACTGCATCGTGGGGTTCAGAGACACGGGGGTCCTGTTACAGGGTTATTCAGGAGGACCAGAGAACATCACTGAGGACTGACAGACCTTCATCGAGAGCTTCTTTTCTGACTTGTTGGAGTCGAATTCCAGAACCTGTTGAACACAAAAAGGAAGAGGCATAAATGTCCATAAATGTCTAGCGTTCAATCGTTAAAGAGCCATCATCTCTAGGAGGTGCCCACACAGGAATCTGGTGGAATCTGGTGGAATCTGGTGCACGGGACGTCGGTATGTTTGTGGAGCCGTTTAAATCAGAACATTTAATACTTCACTGTGAAGGATTTGAACTGCTTTCCTGACTTTCAAAATTACTAGTTGAACTAGTAAAACTGGTGAAACTGAAACCAGGACTAGTGTGGTCAAAGAACACCTCAACTCAACTTTATTTATAACTCACTTAAAAAATAACCAACATAAGTCAAGGAAAAAGAAATTAAACACTTAAAAACATGTCAAACAAATGTGAAAACATAAAAGCATACAATAAAACGATAAGATAAAACACTAAACTAATATATTAGTTTTTTAAAAGCCGAAGTAAAAGAGTATGTTTTAAGGTTGGATTTAAAAACGCGAAGTGAGTCGTCTGTCTGATGAAGTGTGAAGTCGATCGTTCCAGTTTTGAGCAGCGACTGAAACGGCGCCGGCGCCTCGAAGCGTCCTCTGATCACTGATCTGAGACCTGAGGGCCGTGAAGGAGTGAACGGCTCAAGCAGGTGAGACAGGTACTTAGGAGCGAGAGCACGGAGTCATTTAAGGACAAATAAAAGAATTTTAAAATCAATGCGTAAAGGAACCGGGAGCTAAACTCGGATTCCAATGAAAGTCCAATGTAAAGTGCGTTACAATAATCTAGATGTGTTGTGATGAAACAAGGGAGTGGTAGCCTAGTGGTTACCGAGGCCAACCACTGTGGGCCCCTGAGCAAGAGGAGGCACTCTGGAAGACTCCACAGCTCCAAGACGGACACAAAAACTCCTGTCAGTTAAGTAGGACCTGAACCAGCTTAATGCATACCCTCAAATGCCCACCCACCTCTCCAGGCAGACAGGATCTGATCTGACTGTATCAAAGGCCGCTGTTAAATCCAATAAAACCAAAACAGCACAGTGACCAGCATCTGTGGCTAAAAGAACGTCATTAAAAACCCTCAACCGAGCCGATTCAGTACTGTGGCGGCCTTTAAATCCAGCACCTCAAGAAGGTTGTACTCTTCTAAAAAAGTTATCAACTGATAGGAAGCAATTTTATCAAAAACCTTAGAAAGGAAAGGAAGCTTAGAGATGGCCTAAAATATGAAAGTGCGGAGGAATCTAATCCAGGCTTCTGAATCAGAGGTGTTACTGCCACATGCTTCAAACTTGAAGGTACGTATAGGTTCATATGACCAATTAGTTCCTCCTAAGAAGACAGACCTACAGGCTCGAGGTAAAATTACTCCATTGTGGTACTTGATCAACATGAATGTGGATCAAAATTGAAAAGCATGAGACATTTAACAAAGTAGAATCCCGGTTAAGTGTGCCCACAGAAACATGTCTGGTTAAGTGTGCCCTCAGAAACGTGTCCGGTTAAGTGTGCCCTCAGAAACGTGTCTGGTTAAGTGTGCCCTCAGGAACGGGCCCGGTTAAGTGTGCCCTCAGGAACGGGCCCGGTTAAGTGTGCCCTCAGGAACGGGCCCGGTTAAGTGTGCCCTCAGGAACGGGCCCGGTTAAGTGTGCCCTCAGGAACGGGCCCGGTTAAGTGTGCCCTCAGAAACGTGTCCGGTTAAGTGTGCCCTCAGGAACGGGCCCGGTTAAGTGTGCCCTCAGGAACGTGTCCGGTTAAGTGTGCCCTCAGGAACGTGTCCGGTTAAGTGTGCCCTCAGGAACGGGCCCGGTTAAGTGTGCCCTCAGGAACGGGCCCGGTTAAGTGTGCCCTCAGGAACGGGCCCGGTTAAGTGTGCCCTCAGAAACGTGTCCGGTTAAGTGTGCCCTCAGGAACGTGTCCGGTTAAGTGTGCCCTCAGGAACGGGCCCGGTTAAGTGTGCCCTCAGCAACGTGTCCGGTTAAGTGTGCCCTCAGGAACGGGCCCGGTTAAGTGTGCCCTCAGGAACGTGTCCGGTTAAGTGTGCCCTCAGAAACGTGTCCGGTTAAGTGTGCCCTCAGGAACGTGTCCGGTTAAGTGTGCCCTCAGGAACGGGCCCGGTTAAGTGTGCCCTCAGGAACGGGCCCGGTTAAGTGTGCCCTCAGGAACGGGCCCGGTTAAGTGTGCCCTCAGGAACGGGCCCGGTTAAGTGTGCCCTCAGGAACGGGCCCGGTTAAGTGTGCCCTCAGGAACGGGCCCGGTTAAGTGTGCCCTCAGGAACGTGTCCGGTTAAGTGTGCCCTCAGAAACGTGTCCGGTTAAGTGTGCCCTCAGGAACGTGTCCGGTTAAGTGTGCCCTCAGGAACGGGCCCGGTTAAGTGTGCCCTCAGGAACGTGTCCGGTTAAGTGTGCCCTCAGGAACGGGCCCGGTTAAGTGTGCCCTCAGGAACGTGTCCGGTTAAGTGTGCCCTCAGAAACGTGTCCGGTTAAGTGTGCCCTCAGGAACGTGTCCGGTTAAGTGTGCCCTCAGGAACGGGCCCGGTTAAGTGTGCCCTCAGGAACGGGCCCGGTTAAGTGTGCCCTCAGGAACGGGCCCGGTTAAGTGTGCCCTCAGGAACGGGCCCGGTTAAGTGTGCCCTCAGGAACGGGCCCGGTTAAGTGTGCCCTCAGGAACGGGCCCGGTTAAGTGTGCCCTCAGGAACGGGCCCGGTTAAGTGTGCCCTCAGGAACGTGTCCGGTTAAGTGTGCCCTCAGGAACGTGTCCGGTTAAGTGTGCCCTCAGGAACGGGCCCGGTTAAGTGTGCCCTCAGGAACGGGCCCGGTTAAGTGTGCCCTCAGGAACGGGCCCGGTTAAGTGTGCCCTCAGGAACGGGCCCGGTTAAGTGTGCCCTCAGGAACGGGCCCGGTTAAGTGTGCCCTCAGGAACGGGCCCGGTTAAGTGTGCCCTCAGAAACGGGCCCGGTTAAGTGTGCCCTCAGAAACGGGCCCGGTTAGTTAAGTGTGCCCTCAGAAACGGGCCCGGTTAAGTGTGCCCTCAGGAACGTGTCCGGTTAAGTGTGCCCACAGAAACGGGTCCGGTTAAGTGTGCCCACAGAAACGGGTCCGGTTAAGTGTGCCCTCAGGAACGTGTCCGGTTAAGTGTGCCCTCAGGAACGTGTCCGGTTAAGTGTGCCCTCAGGAACGTGTCCGGTTAAGTGTGCCCTCAGGAACGTGTCCGGTTAAGTGTGCCCTCAGGAACGGGCCCGGTTAAGTGTGCCCTCAGGAACGGGCCCGGTTAAGTGTGCCCTCAGGAACGGGCCCGGTTAAGTGTGCCCTCAGGAACGTGTCCGGTTAAGTGTGCCCTCAGGAACGGGCCCGGTTAAGTGTGCCCTCAGGAACGTGTCCGGTTAAGTGTGCCCTCAGGAACGTGTCCGGTTAAGTGTGCCCTCAGGAACGTGTCCGGTTAAGTGTGCCCTCAGGAACGGGCCCGGTTAAGTGTGCCCTCAGGAACGGGCCCGGTTAAGTGTGCCCTCAGGAACGGGCCCGGTTAAGTGTGCCCACAGGAACGGGTCCGGTTAAGTGTGCCCACAGGAACGGGTCCGGTTAAGTGTGCCCACAGAAACGGGTCCGGTTAAGTGTGCCCACAGGAACGGGCCCGGTTAAGTGTGCCCTCAGGAACGGGTCCGGTTAAGTGTGCCCTCAGGAACGTGTCTGAAGGACTCATGAGGCTCAGTGAACCTGCTCTCTAACTCTCTAAACGACACAACGTGCTTGTTGACACCTCCAGAACTTGAGCTACAGAGACATGAAGACTGGGTCGTACCATTTTGAAGTAGGTGACGGCACAGTCTCTCTGAAACGTGTGGTAGAGGCAGAACTCAGCGTAGCGCAGACATATGGTCTGGCAGATACTGGAGGATTCCTCCTCCATCTTCTCCAGAACATCATTGAACATCTGCTGGGCTCTGGGAAGACATAGGACGAACAGCTGGATTACCTCCTGGAATAGATCCACAGCAAAAGGCTCCGAGCTGGCTGAGATAAGAAAACATGCAAACTGAAACAGCAGCCTGCAGAACCAGAGGCCCGGACAGGTGTTTGTTTTCCAGAAGAAAAGTCTGCTAACAAATCTGCACTTGTCATCTTGCTACATCAGCTTATGAGCTAATATGTGGATAGTCTAGTCAGATACCAGATCCAATCAATCCACTCAAATTGCCCTCCAGATGCAACCCCAACGAGCACCACGCTAGCTGCCCACCCTAACGGGTCGTCGCAGGTGTCGTGGGTTTGCACCGGGTTCTAACATCCTTTTCTTTCATATAACTCAGCAAGTCAGTCAACTTTAGTACCTCGCCATCTTGGAGTCCTCTGCATACAGCAGAGCCAGCTCAGCTTTGGCATGGTTTAAGGTGTTTTTAAGTCTGATGGCTTCTTCCAGATGCTTCATACTGAGACGCCTCCACTGCTGCGCCTCCACTGGAAAAGAACAAGTATCGCGTATCAGTTACTTCCTACATGCACTCCTGTGCAAACGTTTGTACTAATCCTCCTAGGAACGGATGTTCCCAACAAATTTACCCCAAGATCCAACAGAACAAACCTAGAAGAGTTCTGTAAAATGTCCTATGGACAAATGAGACCAAAGTGGAGATGTTGGGTTGTGTCCAGACCATGTTGGGGGAAAACCAGCAGAAACACCTCATACCCAGTGTTAAGCATGGAGGTGGAGGGGTAATGGTCTTGTCTCTTTGCAGGCACTGGACCTAGAGTGGACCATGAAGCCTACAAATCTACTTCAGAATGGTTGAAAATTCTGGGGAGATGATTTGGGGTAAGTAAGTGTAAGTAAGACAAAATGAGTTTAATTTAACACCAGCCTGTTCTCAGGTCCTGCTCTAAAGGGACATGTGCCTCCCTGTACAAGGGGCTCCCATTTTCAAAGGGTTAAAAATAATTATGTCATAGTATAAAAAAAAAAAGAAAAAGGGATACTTTAAGTTAAATTAAAAGCATAAGGATCTAACATTTTGAGCTCTTGGAACGGTTTTGGGAGGCTGCAATACCTTTGTCAGGATGGGCTGTTTTGGAGAGCAGGTCTTTCTTCTTCCTGTTGTAGCACAGACCCAACCGGTGGTGGATGAAAGCTGATTGGCTGCTGTGATTCAGTGCCCGCTGCAGGAGGTCAATGGACCGGTCTACCTGATCCTGAGTGTGGTCAGATTTAAGACTTCAAAAGTGTGTAAAGTTAAGCCTCAGTCTATCTGTTCAAGACTAAATCAAACGTTTAGCTCTCAGACATAAGTGCTTGCTCGTCGTAGCAGTACCACTGCAAAGTTATTATGTCTAGATTATGGTCCATTTTTGAAGTTTCAGTCACTGCCCCACGTACAGTATGTCCATGCTTTTTTTGTGTTCATATACGTCCTAAGCAATGCTCCCACCAGGGGGCAGCGACGAATCTGGTATTACTCTGTATCATCTGTATTCAAACGCACCAAGGTAAAATGTGGTCAGCAGATGAACTGCAGGTCTGTATCCAGACCCTGGTGGTC
>CM026218.1:25290294-25322794 GCA_014839995.1 Xenentodon cancila
GATGGATGGATGGATGGATGGATGGATGGATGGATGCATGGATGGATGGATGGATGGATGGATGCATGGATGGATGGATGGATGGATATCTTTTTCACTGTGGAAGGCTGGACTGCAAATTTTTTGAACTTGTTTTAAACAACCTTTCCTGTTTGTCTGAGACTACTGCTGATATTTTGCCTCTTGGCATTGTGTTAGCACACACTTGACTGCTTGAGATCAGCAAGATTTTTTTTGCTTGTTTTTTTTTACAAAAAACAATGTTTGCATATGAATCTGTAATGAGACCCGTCGGGACCGGCTCCCTGACAGTAGTCTTCATGGTTTGTCACTTCTCATGGTGAAGTCCAGCTGCGTGAACATACTGCTTTGTGTGGCTCATGTGCAGTACCAGTTCGGTCCGGTAGAGGGCGATGGCGTAGCCGTTGTTGAACTCGCAGTCATCAGGCCTCAGCTCCAGAGCTCTGCAGAAACAGTCGATGGCTTTGTGGTAGTAAGACTTGGAGAACTTGAGAAAGGTCCAGGCTTTCTCTCCATACACCTCTGGATGGAGGACGGTGGATGAATCAGTGGGATGCTTCTCCTGCAAGAAATCAAGCGTGCGACAAGATGGTCTGTCACAGAATTGAGGTATTTTCTCTTGCTTTTGTCTCTTCGTGGTCGTTCTGCTGTTTCTTTCAGGCATTTATTCTCCTACGACTGAGAGAAGCACAAGCTGGAAAACGTTACTTACGTATGCGATGCTGCTTTGGCGCCGCTGTTTCACACGTGAGGCGTGTCTGCAGACGAAGGAACTTCTCTCGTTTCTCTCTCTACCCAAACCTTTACTGTTTACCGTTTTACCTCCATCTACCACCACCCGCAGAGAGGTCAAATTCCTCTCTGATTCTAGAAACTCTTACGTCCAGTTACCGTCAGTAAGCCCCGCCCCTCAAACACTGATGAGTCACTCCGTGCTCTCTGTTCTCTTTATTTATTATTATTATTGGATCTCTTGCTATTTTCGCTTGCTCTCTCGTTGCATTCTGGGTTTTTTTTACAGTACTTTTTTGGGATCCAGGTTGTAGAGGTCTACCGGGACCTCAATCAGGCCGTCACGTCGGTGGTGGCGGGCCGAGCCGCTGCAGGTCCCAGCGGAGCGCCACTGGTCCTGGTTTCAGCTCTGGCAGCTCGTCTTTCAGATGTCGTTTTGTCATTTGAAATAAGGATGTTTGGATAAATTTGATCAGAATGAAGATAAAGTAATTAACATTATGGTTTAGATTAAGGCAAAGGCCGGTGCGAGGAAGAAGAGCCTTCAGAAGCACTCCTGAGAAAGCCTACCAGTGACGTCTCGGGGGGGTAGTCTGTGCTTCTGAGCTGGTGGTCCTTCCACATGTGTCCAGCCCTAAATCATGTCTCTCTCCGTGTCTTCATGGACCACTGCGCCCCCAACAGGTCACTCTGGTCTAGCGGTGGAACTACAGGAGGCCAGACTGGCTACTCTACTGACTGCTGTGAGAGAAATATTATGTTCACGTAGTTCTAGTTTGACTCACTTATTCTACTAAGCAGTTTAAATTTATGTCAAGGATACCAGACTTTCTGTTTTCACACTCTTAAAATTTACACCTTGACAAGGTTCCCATCTTCCCCCTCCTTAAGTCTGATAAGCAGTGGGGGGTCTTGCAGAAGAATCTCATGGGAGACAAGCTCTGCCATGTAGGGAGCTAAACAGCTGTAACTCATGTGACGTTTCCTGGTTCAGATCTTATAAAAACTGGTCTCTTCTTCTCTACGGCAGAACTCTCAACTGAGACTTCTCTGCACGTCTGATCAACATGCATCTTGTAAATAAACTTTTGTGTTAAACTTGAAACTGTTTACTCTCTCATTGGATTCCAGAAAATTTCCACCACAACTGCGTTTCCGTACCAGTATGTCCTCGACTTTCTGGCAGTAGGTCTCTGCCTGTTCATGATCTCCGATGTGGTACTTCAACCAGGCCAGGTCGCCGTATGTCACGATGAGCCGCTGCTCACTCTCCTCACCGTAACACTCCCGGGTCTTCTGCTCTGATTGGTTTAGAAGTGACAGCGCCTCCTCTAGTTGACCTTGAAGATACCTGGATGGTATGAAAATTCTTTATCAGATAGATCTATAGATACCTCAGTGTAACTAGGAGTGCTCCTCAGGGATGTATCCTGAGACCACTTCCTTTTAATGGTCAAACACAAGTACAACAGGGACAATGTAGTTCCTGCGCTCCGGGACAATGTAGTTCCTGCGCTCCGGGACAATGTAGTTCCTACGCTCCGGGACAATGTAGTTCCTACGCTCCGGGACAATGTAGTTCCTACGCTCCGGGACAATGTAGTTCCTGCGCTCCGGGACAATGTAGTTCCTACGCTCCGGGACAATGTAGTTCCTGCGCTCCGGGACAATGTAGTTCCTACGCTCCGGGACAATGTAGTTCCTACGCTCCGGGACAATGTAGTTCCTGCGCTCCGGGACAATGTAGTTCCTACGCTGATGATGCTGTCATCTACAGTGCTGCATCTACACCTGATCAGCCTCCAAGTCAACTACTACCAGCTTCTGATGTCGTTCTCTGTGTCAATTAAAACTAGTCTTAATTAACCACACAACAGAACTCAAGATACATACTTCTTCACAATGCCCTGGTACTCTCCCGTGTCTGCGCGTCTCCCCCGCAGCCGCGGATCCGCAGGAGACGCGCAGACATGGGTGACGCCTCCCGCGGCTCCGCGGCTGCGGGTTCTCACGTTTTCCGCTCCACCCGCATGTCAGTGACACCGCGGTGTGAGCTTTTGTTAGTGATTATTGAACATGTTGAACAGTTTTTAACAGTTCGATGTTTGTTCCGCGGGCAGCACGGCTTAGTGGTTCCTGGTTCGATTCCCGACCCGGTGGGTCTTTCTGTGTGGAGTTTGCATGTTCTCCCCGTGCTTGCGTGGGTTCCCTCCGGGTACTCCGGCTTCCTCCCACAGTCCAAAAACATGCATACTAGGTTAATTGATTATTCAAATTCTCCCTAGGTGTGAATGTGAGTGTGATTGGTTGTTTGTATGTGGCCCTGGATAGACTGGCGACCTGTCCAGGTGGACCCCTGCCTTTCGCCTGATATGCGTCGGGATAGGCTCCGACAGACTCCCGTGACCCAAAAACGGATAAAGCGGGAATAGATAATGGATGGATGGATGTTTGTTCCGCATTTCCATTTATTGGGTGTGAGTAAGTCGCGGAGCCGCGGAGTGAAGCTGGTTCAGTGTTGGTTAGTCCGTACTATCTGAGTTTGTGGGGTGATACTCTCACTTTGTTTGTGAAAGCGGAATGAGGGGTGGTGAGTATTGTTTTCAGTGTTCTTCTTGTTCAAATTAGTACAAGTTTTTTACATTTAGTTATCTGGTTTGTTTAAAAGTCATTATGCATCCTAATTACATAATTATAGCTGCATTTGACTGAATGGTTTCCCGTAAGTCGGTCAGGTTCGGACCCTGTCACGAAAGCTGAACTCCAAACGGGTTTCTGGTATAGAAGTGTGTGTTGGATCCTGATCCACACATCGCGCTGTTTGGGAACTCTCTTTCACTCACGACTCACAGTGTCTCCATGCCAGCTGTTATGTATGGGATAGTAAAGGCTGGGAAAGTCATTTTAAATGGTGGAAAACTGAACAGGTGCCTCAAGTGTGGCCAATCTTATACTTCAGTTAGTCATATGGAGAAAATGCAGGACCATGTGTTGGGCCGTGCTGTTGCGGTCTCTGGCGTCTCCCTCAGAATAAGACTGACTCGATGCCCAGCAGGTCACTTGCTCTGCCGGACGTGTTTTTTCTTCTTGTCTGGCAGCGCCGTTGTTACGTGATGACGTAACAGGGCGGCGGGACCAGTCACTTGGACGAAAATGCCCGATTTGGTGTTTTGATTTCTTTTCCTCTTTTTCTTTCATTTTTCTTTGTAATATGTACATGTGCTGGTTATGATGTGTGTGTTTGTTGAATGTTATACTTTTTAAAATAATGTTAAAAATATATTTAAAAGAAAACAATGGCAGGTTAAAACTCCTCTTTAAGGGGGACGAAACGTTCACTCGGACCTGGTACCAAGAAAGATTATTACACAGCAGTAGTGCGGTGTGTGTTTCTAAAGTCAGAAAATGTGTACCTCACGTAAGCCAGAAAGCTGTAGGAGTGGGCCACGTTGCCCCGCTGTCCCAGCTGCAGGTGGAGGTCGTGCTCCAGCTGTTTGCTGAGGTCCTCCAACTCCAGACCTTCGTCTTTCAGACCCCAGGTGAAACGACTCTGCAGCTTCTGCAGCCAGCGGTAAAGATCCTTGTCTCTGCTGCTGCTACAACAGAAAAAGTGTAGAAGTGAAGTCGAGTGGTTTTAGTTCAGCATGGCCATGGGATGACCCGCTGATGTTCCAGCTTCGTTACTGAGTCTTTAATGTCGCCGTTGACCTGGCAAACAAGTGAGCCGATGATGCCGTTAACCCTTTACAGGGCAAGTGACCGTATTTGTTCACTTCAGTAGAACTTACAAAAAAGTGACAACGTTATTAGAGGTCCTTTAATATTGTCCATTAATCTTCTAGAGTTGAAATTTAGAATGTCAAGTATTTTATTGACTGCCCTATAAAGAGTGAATGTGGGTCTACACTACATCCTGCAGCATCTCCACCCCCCGGGGATGTGTCCCCTCCCCACTGCTCTTCTCCCTCTACACCTACGGCAGAGACGCTTTCACCAGGAGCCCCAGGAGCTGCAGATCACCTTCTACCAGGCCATCATCCAGTCTGTCCCACTTTCTTTCATCACTGTCCTGAAGGGCCCCACACCAAACCAGTCCCGCGCCGTCCCCCAAACACACCCGCTGTAGTCTACCCGTAACTTTTTCTGTGGTTTGTAAATTGTTGTTTTAAGTTTGAGCTCACAGTATTTCTAAAGGCGATGCAGACTGTTAATGACCCCCAACCAGATTATAATACAACCCTAGTGGTTTACTTCACAAAAATGCTGATGCTACAGCACAATAACACACAACCACACCAGTCAGTCAGATCTTACTTTCAGAAGGAGCGTAAACTATTGCGTTGAACTTGTATTTTACATCCTTTATGTAAAAACTAAGGCTAAATTCCTGCTTGCAACTCTCTCAACCACAACTGAACTACTGCGACCAACCATGTTGTCACTACAGGGCCACACGGTGCATTCTGGGTATTGTAGTTTTTACACCACATTCCTCATTTAGCTATTGATTTTATTTTTTGATGCCAAAACGTATATCTGCTGTCAAACTAAAATTAGCTATAAATTCCTTATCACTGAAATTGCTGACCCTGTTCCTAACCCTAACCTTTACGTCATGTCAGTCTGCAAGAATAAACATGCTGAAGCAACATATTGTCATTCAACTTGGACAGGACAAATACCGTGTCGGACCAGCGCCGAACATAGTCCTTCAGTCCTACGGGTGGTTTCCCCACTCGTCCAGCCCTTGTATTCTGCCTTGAATCTAGTGCCTCTTGCAGTGTGACTGCATAGATCCCTTTGTCATCGCCCACTGTCACGCATGTCCGTGGGCGCCGCAGCTCTGGACAGTAAACTATCCGCATGTCTCTTGTGTACACTCACACGTCACACATAGGTTGTAAAAACAATAGATGAAGCATTCAATCATGTGACCTGTTTGTTTCTGAAGAGCAGTTTTTCTTCATACAAGAAGCAGATGGAAACACGCCCACCGCATGTCAATCAAAGAATCAAAGTTAGCTGCTACTGTCGCCTTTAGTTGACGCTGGTTCATATAAACGACTGGCTGCTTCTCTTAGTGCAGTAGCGTGATGATTACCGATGAGGAAGCGATTAGTCATTGGCTGAGTCAAATGTCAATCAATCTTATCAGAAATAAGTTTCATACTTGATATAAACTCTCCTGACGTGGTACAAAAACCTGAAACCAGTTGCATTGGATGTAAAATTAAACATTTCAGATCACAATGTTATTTTTGAACCAGACTGCATATATCCTATTTCTGCTTTAAAGTTGTTCATGTAAACATGGAGGTTGATGGACATTGACTCACTTTTCGGGCCACTAGCAGCCAGTTGAGGAACCTCAACCAATCCTAGTTCCTCATGAGCCTCAGCCCCGAGGTTAGAGGGTTGGTGCTGGATAAAGCAAATGTTGCCAAACTAAAGTATCAGTGTGTCAGGGAAGGTGTTCAATCAAATTAACCAATCAATCAGTTAATGTTGTTAACCCAAACCCTAACCCTAACCCTAAACCCAAACCAAAACCCAAACCCTAACCCTAACCCTAACCCTAAACCCAAACCCAAACCCAAACCCTAACCCTAACCCTAACCCTAAACCCAAACCCAAACCCTAACCCAAACCCAAACCCTAACCCTAACCCAAACCCAAACCCTAACCCTAACCTCATTCTACATAAACACAACTAAGAGACAAACACACAAGATGGAAGGGAAAGGAAAACAAAGGGGGTGCCATAAAACTAAATTAAGTGTAACAGAAAAGGGAAACAGAGAACAGAAGACAGAAAGAAATATAAGACAAAGCACCTGAAGAAGACCAAACCGCGTCGAAACGCTGTGCAGAGAGCCCAACATAAAGAAACAGCAAAGGGAAGAACTAAAGACAAATTTAAAACTAAATAAAGTAATTCTAATTGGAAGGAAAGAGGAACAGACAGAAAGACCAAATAAAGGACAAACACAAGGCTCAACACAGACAGAGGCTCACAAGCGAACGGTAGTGATGGACCGTGCACTACCAGTCCTCCTTCGGGGGGGCTGGATCTTACTCACTCCCCTAACCAGCCAGTGCCTCCTACTTAGTAGCTTGTGAGCCTCCCCCTCCCGCTAACTCTAAACCCTACCCCAACCCTAACCCTAACCACAGCCCTAACCCTAACCTCAATCTGAATAAACATAATCACAATACAGACACACAAGGATGGAAGGGAAAGGAAAACAAAGGGGGTGCCATAAAACTAAATTAAGTGTGAAAGAAAAGGGAAACAGAGAAAAAGAACAGCAGAAAGAAATATAAGCACCTGAAGAAGACCAAACAGCGTCGAAACATCGTGCAGAGAGCCCAATACAAAGAAAAAGCAAAGGGAAGAAACAAAGACAAACTTAAAACTAAATAAAGTAATTCTAATTGGAAGGAAAGAGGAACAGACAGAAAGACCAAATAAAGGACAAACACAAAGCTCAACACAGACAGAGGCTCACAAGCGAACGGTAGTGATGGACCGTGCACTACCAGTCCTCCTTCGGGGGGGCTGGATCTTACTCACTCCCCTAACCAAAACCCAAACCCAAACCCTAAACCAAACCCAACCCTAACCCTAACCCTAAACCAAACCCAAAACCTAACCCTAACCCAAACCCAAACCCTAAACCAAACCCAACCCTAACCCAAACCCTAAACCAAACCCAAACCCAAACCCTAACCCAAACCCAAACCCTGACCCTAACCCTAACCAAAACCCAAATCCAAACCCTAACCCAAACCCTAAACCAAACCCAACCCTAACCCAAACCCTAAACCAAACCCAAACCCAAACCCTAACCCTAACCCAAACCCAAACCCTGACCCTAACCCTAACCAAAACCCAAATCCAAACCCTAACCCAAACCCTAAACCAAACCCAACCCTAACCCAAACCCTAAACCAAACCCAAACCCAAACCCTAACCCTAACCCAAACCCAAACCCTGACCCAAACCCAAACCCTAAACCAAACCCAAACCCTGACCCAAACCCAAACCCTAAACCAAACCCAACCCAAACCCAAACCCTAACCCTAACCCTAACCAAAACCCAAATCCAAATCCAAACCCAAACCCTGACCCAAACCCTAAACCAAACCCTAACCCTTACCCAAACCCAAACCCTAAACCAAACCCAAACCCAAACCCTGACCCTGACCCTAAACCAAACCCTAACCCTTACCCAAACCCTAACCCTAACCAAAACCCAAATCCAAACCCTAACCCAAACCCTAAACCAAACCCAACCCTAACCCAAACCCTAAACCAAACCCAACCCTAACCCAAACCCTAAACCAAACCCAAACCCAAACCCTAACCCTAACCCAAACCCAAACCCTGACCCAAACCCAAACCCTAAACCAAACCCAAACCCTGACCCAAACCCAAACCCTAAACCAAACCCAACCCAAACCCAAACCCTAACCCTAACCAAAACCCAAATCCAAATCCAAACCCAAACCCTGACCCAAACCCTAAACCAAACCCTAACCCTTACCCAAACCCAAACCCAAACCCAAACCCTGACCCTGACCCTAACCCTAACCCTAACCCAACCCAAACCCAAACCCAAACCCTAAACCAAACCCTAACCCAAACCCAAATCCAAACCCAAACCCTGACCCAAACCCAGACCCAAACCCAAACCCAAACCCTAATACCTCAGTATTCGTCTGGGAGAGCTGGAGGAGGTGGCTGCTCCCACAACCTGAACCTGGATAGAAGTCTACGGTTTATTGAGCTCTCCATAAAACATCAGTGTTGGAGGAAAACAACATTCTTATACTTTTTCATGCTCCTTTATCAAATAGCTGTTCCAAATATTTTGTCTAAATCAAGACGGATGGTGGTCCATCCCTCCATATGTGGGGGAAATGCACCAAAGGTCTTCATTCCTGCTGTGAAAACTAGCTTTGGACATCATAATTGTGGGTTTACCTGTTTAATACAGCAAGACCATGCAAACTCTTAAAAAAAGATAAAACTCTTCGGGCTGAATGCAACCAGAATAACCCAGACAGAACAGACAAACCCAGAAGAGCCAGACAGAACCACACAGACCCAGAAGAACCAGACAGAACCAGACAACACATGAACGTTCTCACCTCATTTTAAGGTTTCAGTGTTCTAGAAGCTTGAAAACAAACTGTCCTGATGTGGGAAATGTGCAGAACATGATCCAACATGAACAGTGGCAAAGAACCTTAACAGACTGCATTGATGCGTTCACTGTCGGCTTAGAATCAGGGCACTTCGGCAGGTCCTGAATGTTGTATCCAGATGTAGAACCTAACAACCACCAGCAGGTATCTTTCCCCACAGCACCTGAATGAAGCAGCACATGCTGTAGGTTTTGTTTTCTTCTTATGCTCCTCATCTCCACTTTCATTTCCTGTTCATCAACGAGGCAGTATAACACCACAAGAAAGCAAAACTCAAAGACAACAACATGCTGAGATCAGCGATTATTTGAGGTCATGTGACAGTGTTGTTAAGCCAAACTTCCTTGAAGAAATAAAATGCAGTTTAGACCAGGCAGGAGTAGTGGAAGCTGTCTTCCCTGAATTATACCATTGTCAACAGTATTCTCCTCAGTTAATTAGGACATTTTAAACTGGTTTGGATCTAACTTGAGTGGCAGACAGCAATGTATGAGAGTAAATAGCAGAAGACCCGTCCTCCAAATCTACATTTGGATCTTCTGGGAACTACGAATAGACCTGCACTCTGAGAACGGAGAACTATCAGGTCTTGGAGAAAACCAGGAGTTTTGACAATTAGGACTTTAACCTGCTAATAAAACATGTTACCGTAATCTAGTCTAAAGATACACATGAATTAGTTTTCCAGCATCACTCTGGGAGAGGATGCTCCTGATCTTTGAGATATTACGGAGGTGGAAAAACGCAGTTTTACAAACCTGATTAATCTGCTGTTTAAATGAAAAATCCTGATCAAAATAACTTCAAGGTTTCTCACAGTTTTACTGGAGGTCATCACAAGACCATCTAATCCCTTCCTGAGGTGTTTAGGACCACAAACAACAACCTCTGTTTTATCAGAATTTAGGAGTAAAACATTAGTGGACATCCAGTCCATGATGTCCTGAAGACATCTGAAGTTTGTCTGATGGTTTTGTTTCATCTTCATAGACAGATACAGCTGCGTATCATCAGCATAACAATGAACATTAATGTCGTGGTTCCGGATAATACTTCCCAAGGGCTGCATGTATAAACTGAACAAGATTGGCCCTAGCACTGAACCCTGCGGGACACCATAGCAGACCCTCGTCTGTACTGAAGAAACCTCATGAACATGAACAAACTGGAATCTATCAGACAGATATGATTTAAACCAATCTAGAGCTGTCCCTTTAATCCCAACAACATACTCTAGTCTCTGCAGTAAAATGCTGTGATCTATAGTATCAAAACAGAACTGAAGTCCAGCAGAACCAGTATGGACACTAACCCATTATCTGAGGTCCAGCAGAACCAGTATGGACACTAATCCAGTATCTGAGGTCCAGCAGAACCAGTATGGACACTAACCCATTATCTGAGGTCCAGCAGAACCAGTATGGACACTAATCCATTATCTGAGGTCCAGCAGAACCAGTATGGACACTAACCCATTATCTGAGGTCCAGCAGAACCAGTATGGACACTAATCCATCATCTGAGGCCAGAAGAAGGTCATTCAAGACCTGTGTGTGTGAGCGAGTCTGGATGGAGGGGAGTGTAGTTTTAAGTCACTTATGCAAATGTTAAATCTATGAGGAGAGTGTGGCGGGAGGGTGTAAAAGTGTGTCGCTGTTCTTCTAACCAGTGGAATTGTAGGTTTGTTGTATTTTGCACATACAGTGACAGAAAGCATTCTGATTCTAGATTTTAGAGCCCTGGGAACCTTTATGAACCTCATCAAGCAAAATTATAGAAAGAAACAAATGAATGTATAATTAGGGGTGTGGCCTTTTGAAAAGCTGTTATCACATTTTCTACTTGGCGTTTGACACTGTATTGATAATATCCTATAATAATATTGCAATAGTAATAAATGTTATCCAGAAGAGTATACTTTTTGGTGCTGTTTCAGACCGACCGACAGCATGACTGGATGTTGTTGGTCTGGAAGGTTCTGAGGAAGAAGCTTAGATTATTTCAGGAACCCTCCAAGACCCTCTGCTCATCCTGGTTTCCACTCTGGCGGCACTCGTTTCAGATGCTTCAGCAGAGACCACTGAATTAGGATGTTCAATTTCTGCTAAGTCGATACTTAATTGTATTAAAACAAATTAGAAAACAATAACAAGTACCATTTAGAGCAGGGGTCTTCAACCCTGGTCCTCAAGATCTCCTGTCCTGTCTATTTTAGATGTTTCCCTGCATCAACACACCTGATTGTAATTATTGCCTGATATCAGCATGTCATCGAGGTGTGCACAGCGCCGTTAATGACACAGTCACTTGTATGACAGTGTGATTAAACAGGGAAACATCTAAAACCTGCAGGACAGGAGATCTTGAGGACCAGGGTTGAAGACCACTGGTCTACAGTACCTACATAGACAATAACTCCACTCAGGTCCAAATACAACAACTTACGCCACACGAGCTGGATGAAATTGGATTGGTTGTTTATGATGGTATGATGAAGGCGTGTCAGGAGCTCCGCCCATCAAGTGTTACTGTGACGCTGCTGGGTGAGTTTACGGTGAAAGAGTCTCTGCTCCTGATCCATCGTCTGGGTGGGATGATTCCAGGTTGTCTGGAAGAGCTGAAGGAGGTGCCTGCTCCCATGACCTGAACCTGGATATGAAGAGTCTACGGTCTTTCAATTCAATTCAGTTTTTTTTATACAGCGTCTACTCCAACACAAGTTGTATCCAGGATCTTTCCTGACCCAGATCAATTATTACACTAACAACAGCAGGTAAAAACTGAAACCTGGAACCAGGACCTGGATCATAAAGGGGACCCTCCTGCTGAAGACGTTAAACATTTGTGTTGCAGGAAAACACAGAGATCAGCTCACATTTATTACAAATGTCATGCAGGAAACCACAAATCCTGAATGAGGCATCTTTCCCCACAGCCCCTGAATGCAGCAGCACGCGTAGGTTTGTTTTTTCTGGACCCTCCTCGTCTCTGCCTCCTTTCCTGTTCCTCACCGAGGCAGTACGACGTCACCAGAAAGCAAAATTCAGAGACAACCGGATGCAGAAATCAGCGTTTATTTGAGGTCATGTGACACTGTCGTAAAGCAACTCTTTTAGATGCAGTTCTGGTTTAAATAATCACCCTTAAACAAGTGACCAGTGTTGGTGAATAAAGTGCTTGTTAAGTTCAGTAGTGAGTGTTTCACTGCAGCTCCAAGCGCAGCTCACACAGAGCGCTCAGGTACTCGGCCTCGTTTCCATCGCAGTCCAGAGCTTTCTCATAAAACTCCTCCGCCTTCTTCTTGTCGCCTTCGGCTTTGGCCACCTGAGCCAACAGGGCGTACGCCTGGCCATCATCATGGTCTTTGTTGAGACGTTTCTCTGCAATCTGCTTCAGCTTCTGCGGGGAAAAATACGCAGGAACCTCCGTTAAAGGAACTTTAGCAACTTTTACCACAGCGGCTCCCCTGCAGCTCCAGACCCTACTGGTCAGGAGAGGAACCGCAGGTCTGGATCCAGACCCTACTGGTCAGGAGAGGAACCGCAGGTCTGGATCCAGACCCTACTGGTCAGGAGAGGAACCGCAGGTCTGGATCCAGACCCTACTGGTCAGGAGAGGAACCGCAGGTCTGGATCCAGATCCTACTGGTCAGGAGAGGAACCGCAGGTCTGGATCCAGACCTTGGTGCTGAGTAGAGGAACCGCAGGTCTGGATCCAGACCCTACTGGTCAGGAGAGGAACCGCAGGTCTGGATCCAGACCCTGGTGCTGAGTAGAGGAACCGCAGGTCTGGATCCAGACCCTACTGGTCAGGAGAGGAACCGCAGGTCTGGATCCAGACCTTGGTGCTGAGTAGAGGAACCGCAGGTCTGGATCCAGACCCTACTGGTCAGGAGAGGAACCGCAGGTCTGGATCCAGACCCTGGTGCTGAGTAGAGGAACCGCAGGTCTGGATCCAGACCCTGGTGCTGAGTAGAGGAGCCGCAGGTCTGGATCCAGACCCTGGTGCTGAGTAGAGGAACCGCAGGTCTGGATCCAGACCCTGGTGCTGAGTAGAGGAGCCCCAGGTCTGGATCCAGACCCTGGTGCTGAGTAGAGGAGCCCCAGGTCTGGATCCAGACCCTGGTGCTGAGTAGAGGAGCCGCAGGTCTGGATCCAGACCCTGGTGCTGAGTAGAGGAGCTGCATACAGTTCTGAAGCAGAATTGTAAACTTTTTAAATCAGCACCACATAGGCAGGTTTGGTAACTTTTATTTTTGCTCTCCAGACACTTTAAGAGCAGAAAAAAGTTAAGTAAAAATAAAAACAATCCTTTCATATGTTGGCGGGACCCCAAAATCATCTTCCTTAAAAACGTGAACATTAGTTTATGGGCCCACCTGAGAGACAGATCGGCCTCCCCTGTGAGTATTTGCCCGTCTAAATGATCTACGGCCCTGTAAATGCTCTGTCGCCTCACCGCTGCTCCAGGTGTCTCTGATCGCACCTTCGCTGTTTCTCTAGCTTGTTCTCTGGAACAAAGCGGGACTTTGCTGGACTTCACAGCTCATTTCGCTGGTTTAGTGGGAATGAAGAGGATGACAACCAGAACCAGAAGCTGACACTCATGAAGGTCTACCTGAGATGTTTGTTTATCTTGTCATCACTGAGAGTTGCTGCGGCAGAAGTCACCTAAACCTTCAGTTGCTGAACATGTTTGTTCAATAAGGAGTCGAGTCATGACTCAGAGGTCGAGCACGCATCCGCGGTGACGTCTGGGAAACTCACTTTAGCGCTCTGCTTCCCCTCCCACGTCTTTGGTAATATCTGGAGAGCCTGAGGAGAAAACAAAGCTGAAGTCAGATCAACACTGTCCTCACAACGTTCCAGAATATCTGTCATGCTGTGTGACAGCTTTACTTTCTCTGAGGAACCACAGGTCTGGAACCGGACCCCGGGGGCCGGCTGAGGAACCACAGGTCTGAAACCGGACCCTGGTGGCCGGCTAAAAAACCACAGGTCTGAAACCGGACCCCGGTGGCCGGCTGAGGAACCACAGGTCTGGAACCGGACCCCGGTGGCCGGCTGAGGAACCACAGGTCTGGAACCGGACCCCGGTGGCCGGCTGAGGAACCACAGGTCTGAAACCGGACCCCGGTGGCCGGCTAAAAAACCACAGGTCTGAAACCGGACCCCGGTGGCCGGCTGAGGAACCACAGGTCTGGAACCGGACCCCGGTGGCCGGCTGAGGAACCACAGGTCTGGAACCGGACCCCGGTGGCCGGCTGAGGAACCACAGGTCTGAAACCGGACCCCGGTGTCCGGCTGAAAAACCACAGGTCTGAAACCGGACCCCGGTGGCCGGCTGAGGAACCACAGGTCTGGAACCGGACCCCGGTGGCCGGCTGAGGAACCACAGGTCTGAAACCGGACCCCGGTGTCCGGCTGAAAAACCACAGGTCTGAAACCGGACCCCGGTGTCCGGCTGAAAAACCACAGGTCTGAAACCGGACCCCGGTGGCCGGCTGAAAAACCACAGGTCTGAAACCGGACCCTGGTGGTCAATGTAGGAACTGCTACTTTCTTGGCCTCATCCTGAAAGCTCAAACACAGCTTCCAGTGTATTTTTTAACTCTTTGTTAAGTCTTCTTTAAGTCTTCATCTTCGCCGGCCACTGACTGGTCAGATAAAGGATTGAGGCTGCACCACCTCCTATGGAGTTTCTGCATTTTGGTCCCTATTTCTGCAGGATAACAAATTTTATCCAGCTTTTTAGAACAGTGGGACTGTAAACTAAGCTGCACTATATATCAATAGTGTAATATTATATATACTATATATCATGTAAACGCTCAACAATAATATAGGAAAAAACAAACAAAAAAATAATTTAAATATCTAAAATTCTGGAAAAGGTCGTTGCAGCAGCTGTGTGACCATTTGTATAGAAATGATCTATTTGAAGTTCTTCAGTCAGGGTTCAGATGCATCAGAGCACAGAAACAGCACTGGTTCCAGTCTCCAATGACCTTCTTATGGCCTCAGATGATGGATTAGTGTCCATACTGGTTCTGCTGGACCTCAGATGATGGATTAGTGTCCATACTGGTTCTGCTGGACCTCAGATAATGGATTAGTGTCCATACTGGTTCTGCTGGACCTCAGATAATGGATTAGTGTCCATACTGGTTCTGCTGGACCTCAGATAATGGATTAGTGTCCATACTGGTTCTGCTGGACCACAGATCATGGGTTAGTTTCCATCCGGACATGCAGTCCCACCTCTGACCACCTCAGTGTCTGCTGTCTACACCTGTTTAGAGAGTGGTCTGTGTAGTCCACCAACTAACCAGGTACCAGTCTGATGGACAGAAAACTCAAAGATCCTACAGACAACTTGTGTTATAATAGTCGCTGCATAAATAAACCTGAACTGAATAAAAGGCAGCTTATCACTGTCCAAATCACATGCGTTAACACTCTAACCGTCAATACTATTTTGATTTGTAGATTAATTCCAGACATGTTAAAACTATTGTATAAAGCATAACAACGTTACACTAGTATGAATCTGTAAATAAATAAATATACATTATCATATGTTTGAACATACAGAAACCCTTGAAAGTTAATCTATATAAATAAATGAATCTGTTATAAATGTATGTACACAAAATAAATACATGTTTAAAATAAATCTCTACCCAACGTATGTGTACACATATACACATACCTGTACACGTGCACACACATAGACACACACATAACACATGTATCCTGGTTAACATGTCAGGAAGCAGGAAGAAGTGAAACTTATTTAATCCTACCACTTCTACAATACTTCATAATTACACTTTACATTCATGCAGTTTTGAGAATACTATATTTGAGCACTAAGAAGAACCCTCACTACCAGGAAAATATGAGTGTGATGAAGAACAGAATGAGAAAAGTGAGGACAACTTGGGTGAAGTCAGTGAGACGTTAACTAATAAACAAACTTTCACAGATATTGCACACTGGATGTTTTCCTTACATCGTGCAGCCTGCCCAGAACAGTCTGCAGGTCTTTGTTTTACTCATGAAACCCACCTGTATGTAGTTAGTGATGGCATCAGCCTCACTTTTAGTGTGATAGAAGTGAAAGTCACCATAGCGCTGGTAGAAAACTTGATGAAGGGATTTCTCTGATGACTTGGGTAACATCTTCAAACCATGCTGGAACAACTCCTCGGCCCTGAAGACAAAGAGACGAGGATGAACTGGCACTAACGAGAGAGACAGAGAGAGAGACAAAGCATGTGGCCAGCACAGACATTCATGCGAGTACCTGCAAAAGTCCTGTTCTTCTCCAACCATCAGTCCAAGATCAGCCAGAGCCAGAACAAATGAGGGCTTTATCTTCAGTGCCTCCTCAAGGTGACGGATGCTCTGACACCTCCACTCCTGCACCTCTGCAGTTTAACCAAACTCAGGTTAGCGCTGAACCACGTTCGTTATGCAGCAGGAATAAAGACAGACGTGTGTTTGAGCGTACTTTGTCTGTTGGGAGGCCTGCGCATCTGCTCACTGATCTTCTTCTGCTTGTAGGACAGACCCAGCTGGTGGTGGATGAAAGCTGAAGGGCTCCTCTTCAGCGCTCGCGTCAACAGATCAATAGATCGATCGGTTTCTCCCTGATACATAGACAGGTAGATGCAGAAGACAGAAGGCTCTGAACTGAACCTAGAAATTCGTAGAATATTGTGGATCCAACAGCCTGGAAACCGGCTGGAAACGACCCAGCTCTTGTCATTCAAAAAAGAGATGCAACCAGACGTACTAGAGCTGAAACCAGGACTAGTGGAGCTGAAACCAGGACGTGTAGATCTGAAACCAGGACTAGTAGATCTGAAACAAGGACTACTGGAGCTGAAACCAGGACTAGTAGATCTGAAACCAGGACGTGTAGATCTGAAACCAGGACTAGTGGAGCTGAAACCAGGACTAGTGGAACTGAACCTAGGGCTAGTATATCTGAAACCAGGACTAGTGGAACTGAAACCAGGACTAGTAGATCTGAAACCAGGACTAGTGGAGCTGAAACCAGGACTTGTAGATCTGAAACCAGGACTAGTGGATCTGAAACAAGGACTACTGGAGCTGAAACCAGGACTAGTAAATCTGAAACCAGGACTAGTGGAGCTGAAACCAGGACTAGTGGATCTGAAACCAGGACTAGTCGAGCTGAAACTAGGGCTAGTAGATCTGAAACCAGGACTAGTAGATCTGAAACCAGGACTAGTGGAGCTGAAACCAGGACGTGTAGATCTGAAACCAGGACTAGTAGATCTGAAACAAGGACTACTGGAGCTGAAACCAGGACTAGTATATCTGAAACCAGGACTACTGGAGCTGAAACCAGGACTAGTGGAGCTGAAACCAGGACTAGTAGATCTGAAACCAGGACTAGTCGATCTGAAACCAGGACTAGACGAGCTGAAACCAGGACTAGTATATCTGAAACCAGGACTAGTGGAGCTGAAACCAGGACTAGTAGATCTGAAACCAGGACTAGTATATCTGAAACCAGGACTAGTGGAACTGAAACCAGGACTAGTGGAACTGAAACCAGGTATAGTAGAGCTGAAACCAGGACTAGTAGATCTGAAACCAGGACTAGTAGATCTGAAACCAGGACTACTGGAGCTGAAACCAGGACTAGTGGAGCTGAAACCAGACCTAGTAGATCTGAAACCAGGACTAGTGGATCTGAAACCAGGACTAGTGGAACTGAAACCAGGACTAGTGGAAGTGAAACCAGGGACTAGTAGAACTGAAACCAGGGACTAGTAGAGCTGAAACCAGGACTAGTAGATCTGAAACCAGGGACTAGTGGATCTGAAACCAGGACTAGTGGAACTGAAACCAGGACTAGTAGATCTGAAACCAGGACTAGTGGAACTGAAACCAGGACTAGTAGATCTGAAACCAGGACTAGTGGAGCTGAAACCAGGACTTGTAGATCTGAAACCAGGACTAGTGGAGCTGAAACCAGGACTACTGGAGCTGAAACCAGGACTAGTAAATTTGAAACCAGGACTAATGGAACTGAAACCAGGACTAGTAGAGCTGAAACCAGGAATAGGAAATCTGAAACCAGGACTAGTATATCTGAAACAAGGACTACTGGAGCTGAAACCAGGACTAGTGGAACTGAAACCAGACCTAGTAGATGTGAAACCAGGACTAGTAGATCTGAAACCAGGACTAGTGGATCTGAAACAAGGAGAACTGGAGCTGAAACCAGGACTAGTGGAGCTGAAACCAGGACTAGTGGAGCTGAAACCAGGACTAGTAGATCTGAAACCAGGACTAGTGGAACTGAAACCAGGACTAGTGGAACTGAAACCAGGACTAGTGGAACTGAAACCAGGACTAGTAGATCTGAAACCAGGACTACTGGAGCTGAAACCAGGACTAGAAGAGCTGAAACCAGGACTAGTAGATCTGAAACCAGGACTAGTGGAACGGAAACCAGGACTAGTGGAACGGAAACCAGGACTAGTGGCACTGAAACCAGGGACTAGTAGATCTGAAACCAGGACTAGTGGAGCTGAAACCAGGACTAGTGGATCTGAAACCAGGACTAGTAGATCTGAAACCAGGGACTAGTAGATCTGAAACCAGGACTAGTGGAACTGAAACCAGGACTAGTGGAAGTGAAACCAGGGACTAGTAGATCTGAAACCAGGGACTAGTAGAGCTGAAACCAGGACTAGTAGAGCTGAAACCAGGACTAGTAGAGCTGAAACCAGGACTAGTAGAGCTGAAACCCATCCACCCATTTATCCTGAGCTCCTCCCAGAAGACAGAGCTTCTCACCCTGTCTCTTAGCCCGGACACTCTGCGGAGGTGCCACTTGTATCTGCGATCTTGTTCTTTCTGTCGCTATCCACAGCTTGTGACTGTACTGGCAAATTAAGAGATTCACCTCTCGGTTCAGCTGCACCGATCTCCCTGTCGATCTCCTGCTCCATTCTTCCCTCACTCGTTAACAAGACCTGAGATATTTGAACTCTTCCACTTGGGGCAGGATCTGATTCCCGAGCCAATAAGGGAACTCCCCCCTTTTCCGACTGAGGACCATAGTCTTGGATTTAGAGGTGCTGATTTTCATCCCAGAGAC
This sequence comes from Xenentodon cancila, assembly GCA_014839995.1. Classification (NCBI taxonomy): domain Eukaryota; kingdom Metazoa; phylum Chordata; class Actinopteri; order Beloniformes; family Belonidae; genus Xenentodon; species Xenentodon cancila. The sequence continues at coordinate 25,309,405 of CM026218.1, forward strand.
CCAATTCTGAGGCCAACAAACCTAACCTCCACTCCTCAGCTGTTCCTAGAAATTCTGTCCATGATAATAATGGTGAGAATCGGTGACAAAGGGCAGCCTTGGCGGAGTCAAACCCCCACAAGAAACGAGTCCAACTTACAGCTGACCATGTGGACCAAGCTCTGACACTGGATGTAGTGAGGCCAGCCCCCGAGATCTTTCCACGGGTTGGGGGTGCCCAATCAACCCACCCCAGACCCCCGCCAGGCAGTGGAGAAGGTAGTGACAAAGATCAACGGGAGGTACCCCAGCCAAACCCTGAGCATTTGTTGATTTTTCAAACGTCTTTTCTTGAGGAAACCCTAACCTTATCTACCGCTGAAGAACCCCAACCCAGATCACACGTAACATTGGGCATATGAGATGTAAGTATGTAACGAGTGTCATCCCAACCCACCTGAATACGCAGGTATTTGCCAATGTAACGGATGACATGAGGGTTATCCGGAGCGATCTTCAGTGCTCTCTCCACCAGACCTTCAGCCTTTTGGTGGTTACCACAGGCCACCTGCTTCAGAGCCAGCATGGACATCAGAACCCCATCATCAGCGTTGATCTCCAGTGCCCTGCAAAGCTGTCTGACGACAGGCGAGTCCTCAACGTCCTCATTAGTTTTTGGAACCCTCTGCAAATAAGCATCACTGGTCACCTTTTTGTTTTAAACTCTCATCTCAGCTCCTTCAGATTCTTCAGCCAATAGATTTCCAGTTTTAATAATCTTCAATGCCTACATGTCTCAAAAACTGACCTCCTCCGTGCGGTACAGGGCAATAGCATAGCCGGCGTTCCACTCGCTGTCATCAGGCTGCAGCTCCAGAGCTTTCAGGAACAAGTCAATAGCTTTCGGGTAGTAAGATCTTGAAAATTTGAAGTAGGTCCAAGCCTTTTCCCCATAAACCTCTGGATGCAGAACTGTGGAGGAACCAGTGGGATGTTTCGACTGTTGAGAGAAAAAAAGACGGCCACAAGTGAAGACCTCATCTTGGAACGTTTTTTAAGGTTGTCTATTCCTGAGATTACTGCTTGGAAATGGCATTTCTAATAATATCTTAATTACTAAAAAGTGTTTTTGAATAAATTTGGTAACAAAATAATAATAGAATATGTGAGATTCTTGCTGAATTGTAAAATTAAATTGAAATATTATCAGACCAAAAAAGAGAAAAAAAGACAGAAATAAGCAGAAATTGTGGTGTCTTCACTAAGGGGCGGCCCCAGTGGACCACCATCCCAGTGGACCACCATCCCAGTGGACCACCATCCCAGTGGGCCACCATCCCAGTGGGCCACCATCCCAGTGGGCCACCATCCCAGTGGGCCACCATCCCAGTGGACCACCATCCCAGTGGACCACCATCCCAGTGGACCACCATCCCAGTGGGCCACCATCCCAGTGGACCACCATCCCAGTGGGCCCTACCAGTGAACCACCAATGGACCAGCAGAGGACAAGTATTGGACCATCCCAATGGACCATGACCAGTGGACCAGCAGGAACCCACCACCAGTGGACCAGTTTGCACAAAGACATATCTCAGGAACAGCTTGACAGATTTAGATGATGGACACCTCTGTTGAATCTTCAAACATCATTTATTTTGACTGAGGGAACATTTCTGTTTCCATGCTGGCTTGTTACTACATTCTTTTTGTACACTGATACAGCCTCCAGGATGGTCTGAGCCAGCAAAGATGGTTTGCATTTCTCCCACAGACTTGTCATGTATCTAGTTTTCCACTGGAATCTGATTTTTGATGTGAAATGCCAAAAGTCCAACTGAATTCCTTGTTGGACTGTCAGAAAACATTGAAGTTGTTTTTCTTCCTTTGGCTCCTACCTCAAGTTCTCACTTCAAAGCCAGATGGTACAATGTTCAGATGGAAAAAAAATTAAAGAACCAAGGTTTTGGAATGACCTGGCCAAAGACCTGAACTTGGTTGAGATGCTGTGGTGGGACCTCAGTGAACTGAAGCAACGTACCAGTATGTCCTGGACTCTTTGGCAGTAGATGTACGCCTGTCTCTGGTCTGCAGTGTGATACATCAACCAGGCCAGGTCGCCGTACGTCACGATGAGCCGCCGCTCGCTCTCCTCACCGTAACACTCCCGGATCTTCTGCTCTGCTTGGGTCAGCAGTGGCAGTGCCTTCTCTGGTTGACCTTGAAGATACCTGAGGACAAACGAGTCATTAATTAAAGTTAAAATAGGAACTGTAGCTGCTTTTTGATCCATATACATCTTTCCTTGACATTAAAAGTGAAGGGAGGCAGCTGGACCTGGTCTATGAGTCCTGCAGCAGCTGGTCAGGATCCTTGCACTGATCCTTGTGTTTCCACCAAGTGGACAGCAGGTTGGACATTTTAACATGGAGGTCAATGGAAATTGACTTGGAGCCAGTCCTGAGTGGTCAGTAGAGGAACTGCGGCCTGGATCCAGACCTTGGTGGTCAGTAGAGAATCTGCTGGTCCAGATACAGACCTTGGTGTTCAGTAGAAAAAGTCCGGATCCAGACCCTAGTTGTCAGTAGAGGATCTGCGGGTCCGGATCCAGACCTTGGTGTTCAGTAGAGGAAATCCAGATCCAGACCTTGGTGTTCAGTAGAGGTAGGCTGGATCCAGAACCTTGGCGTTCAGTAGAGGAAGTCTGGATCCAGACCTTGGTGTTCAGTAGGATCTGCGGGTCCGGATCCAGACCCTAGTGGTCAGTAGAGGATGTGCAAGTCCGGATCCAGACCTTGGTGTTCAGTAGAGGAAGTCTGGATCCAGACCTTGGTGTTCAGTAGGATCTGCGGGTCCGGATCCAGACCCTAGTGGTCAGTAGAGGATCTGCAAGTCCGGATCCAGACCCTAGTGGTCAGTAGAGGATCTGCAAGTCCGGATCCAGACCTTGGTGTTCAGTAGAGGAAATCCGGATCCAGACCTTGGTGTTCAGTAGAGGAAGTCTGGATCCAGAACCTTGGTGGTCAGTAGAGGTAGTCCGGATCCAGACCCTAGTGGTCAGTAGAGGATCTGCGGTTCCGAATCCAGACCTTGGTGTTCAGTAGAGGAAGTCTCGATCCAGACCCTAGTGGTCAGTAGAGGATCTTCGGGTCCGGATCCAGACCTTGGTTTTTAGTAGAGGAAGTCCGGATCCAGACCCCAGTGGTCAGTAGAGGATCTACGGGTCCAGAGCCAGACCTTGGTTTTCAGTAGAAGAAGTCCGGAACCAGACCCTAGTGGTCAATAGAGGATCTGCGGGTCCGAATCCAGACCTTGGTGTTCAGTAGAGGAAGTCTGGATCCAGACTTTGGTGTTCAGTAGAGGATCTGCGGGTCCGAATCCAGACCTTGGTGTTCAGTAGAGGAAGTCTGGATCCAGACCTTGGTGTTCAGTAGGATCTGCGGGTCCGGATCCAGACCTTGGTGTTCAGTAGAGGAAATCCGGATCCAGACCTTGGTGTTCAGCAGAGGAAGGCTGGATCCAGAACCTTGGTGTTCAGTAGAGGAAGTCCGGATCCAGACCCTAGTGGTCAGTAGAGGATCTGCGGGTCAGATCCAGACCCTAGTGGTCGGTAGAGGAACTGTAGGTCTGGAACACACCTTATATGGCCCCGGCCCCTGACGGTGACTGCATGGGGACGCTACCCTGGACGGGTCTGAGGGCGACCCACAAGCTCACCAGCTGCGGCTAGTCCAGCAAGCGAGGAACTGAGTGTGCCAGCTCCGCTGGAACTGGACCTCCTTTCAGCTGTCGCGGTACTGACCTCTGAAACTGGGACAGCCTGGACCCCAACGCACGACAGCTGATGTTACGTAGCATCATGTGGGTGCATGAGCCAAGCTAAGCTAAAATTGCTAGCTTGTGGCAACTGAGCTAAAGTGGGCGTGTCCCACCCAACAGCCATGTTTGTTTAGGTCTCCTATTTGCCCATTTTTAGATTTACCTTGAATGGGTGGAGCCAGACGGAACCTCACCGCATATGTGGGGAGGTTTACGTCTAACAAACCTGTAGATGCCTGGACTGAGCAGTGGACTCGCTGACGTCATGATGTCACATCCTGTTGAGCTCCTGTTGCAGCAGCTTCAGTAAATCATAAACGTCAGGTATAAAACCGTACCTGACGTAAGCCAGGAAGCTGCAGGAGCGAGCAAGCGCACTGCTGGAGCCCAACTGAAGGTCGATTTGCTCCTGGAGTCTGGTGCTCAGGTTCTCCAGGTCCAGGTCTATCTTCTGCAGGTCCCAGGTGAAGCGGCTCTGCAGCTGCTGGAGTCTGGAGAGCAGGTCATTGCTACCGTCGCTGCCACAAAGAAACGTTAAAAATCACATCATTTAAACATCAAACATTAGTTTTCTGATGGTTAATTGACATAAATCCGAACCTGGTTTTGACATTTAAGATGTCAGTGGAGCCCTGGAACAACTAGAACGCATCATCAACTGAACCATGGCCTGATTCTACCCAGAAGATACTTCCGGTTTCCTAGTCTGATCCATTCCAGGAGGTGAAGAAAACCTGCAGTTTCTATGGACCACTAGGGCACAGACTCAGACCTGCGGCTCCTCTACTTACATCTAGGGTCCGGACCAGGACCTGCAGCTCCTCTACTGACCACTAGGGTCCGGACCAGGACCTGCGGCTCCTCTACTGACCACTAGGCTCCGGACCAGGACCTGTAGCTCCTCTACTGACCACTAGGGTCCGGACTCAGACCTGCAGCTCCTCTACTTACATCTAGGGTCCGGACCAGGACCTGCAGCTCCTCTACTGACCACTAGGGTCCGGACTCAGACCTGCAGCTCCTCTACTTACATCTAGGGTCCGGACCAGGACCTGCAGCTCCTCTACTGACCACTAGGGTCCGGACTCAGACCTGCAGCTCCTCTACTTACATCTAGGGTCCGGACCAGGACCTGTAGCTCCTCTACTGACCACTAGGGTCCGGACTCAGACCTGCAGCTCCTCTACTGACCACTAGGGTACGGACCCGGACCTGCGGCTCTTCTACTGACCACTAGGGTCCGGACTCAGACCAGCAGCTCCTCTACTGACCACTAGGGTACGGACCCGGACCTGCGGCTCTTCTACTGACCACTAGGGTACGGACCCGGACCTGCGGCTCTTCTACTGACCACTAGGGTCCGGATCCATTGACCTCCATATTAAAATGTACAACTTTAAAGCACAAATCAACACATTTACAGCTGGGTACAAAAACAGTTTTGGTCTCCATGGTTACATGTCTCAACCATAACAACTGTACAGAGGAGTTTTATCTGGTAAATGTATATATAGCAACAAATGTATTAATATTTAGCGTTGTGAATAGAACTTGAAAGCGTATTTAGCAAAGTACACATCTTATTGTGCAGTTATCTTTACTACGAGACTTTTGAAGCCACTTTTGTGCTTTCACCTCTATTTGAGCCCTGCTAACCAGGGATCACTGCAGGATGCCAGTCAGAAATATGCAAATGAGTAGAAGGAGTAGACCTGCATGCACACGGGAACATGCCTACAGTTCTAAAGTTCTAATATATATATATATATATATATATATATATATATATATATATATATATATATATATATATATATATATATATATATATATATATATATATATATATATATAGTTTTTTTTAATTAATGTACATGTCCTATTTATACTTAGATATTATTTATTTGCATATCTCCATACCTTCCATCCATAATGTACTCTGTGTATGTATTTTATTTTTCTGCTGACTCTTCTGTTTTTGTACTTGAGCTGTGGTAACAATGTGGGATCACTGAAGTCCTGTCTTCCATCCATCCATTATCTATAGGGGTCACGGGGGTCTGTCGGACGCAACCCGACACACAGTAGGCGAAAGGCATACAAGACAAACAACCAATCACACATAGGGAGAATTTAGAACCTACCCTGCATGTTTTTGGACTGTGGGAGGAAGCCGGAGTACCAGGAACCTTCTTGTTGTGAGGCAACAGTGCTAACCACTAAGCCACCGTGCTGCCCAAGTCCTGTCTTATCTTATCTTATCTTATCTTATCTTATCTTATCTTATCTTATCTTATCTTATCTTATCTTATCTTATCTTATCTTGTCTTAGCTTAGCTTAGCTTAGCTTAGCTTAGCTTAGCTTAGCTTAGCTTATCTTAGCTTACCACACCTCGGAAACAACGAGGGCTGTCAGAGTCGCGTCGCCGCTCGGCCACCACCTGTGGGCTCCTTCAGTTATGAGCACAGGTTATTAACCTCGGTCGACCGCTGAAAGGTGAGCGACTGTGGGTCCACAATCCAGAGTGTGTTGAATGGGTTTCCACTTGACTGGATTTTAAAAGGAAAACATTTGTTTCCTGAACTGAATTGAACTGAACTCAGCTCAAGTTAAATTCATTCCAGTTGAAACTCTGTTGAAATGAGCTGGAATAAACAGATCTGAACTGATTTTAGACCAACTGAAATTTTAAATGAATTTCTACTGAACTGAAATGAAATGAAATTGTCCAGTAGTGTTTCTGGGCTGGGCCACGCCCCCGCGCTTACTGATCCTAGCGACGCTCCCGCCGCGCTCTTGTATCTGCTTATTCTAGCTGAGATGCCGTAAACCTGTTCAGTTCAGGTTTTACAGACGTTTTATTGATGTCAGTGAACCTGGCTCACAGTTCCTGTTCCTGGGTTTATCTTCTCCTCCTAAAGAAATGTACCACCATTAACAGATGAAAATGCGCATAATCATCAGGATTAACAGAGGTGGATGAAAACCGCAGTCAGTTAAAATGAAGAATAGGCCTCCGTTTTATGACTGTTGGCAGTATCATGAAACAATGTTTATATAAACTGTCTAACCATTAAAAATTCTGATAGTGAGCTTCAAATCCTCAGCGAATACATCGTGAGGCGTTCAGGGACTCTCCGTTGTAGCAACGGAGGCTAACAAACTGTGAAGACGATTATTATCAACAATTCAAATGTTTTGTTGTGAAATCAGCAGAAAAAACTCAAATTAAACTGACCTCATCTCGACACGTTCAGGTGCAGCAGGAACTCAGACCACTCCTGACGTTGTTTTGGAGGAACCAGACCGATGAGGACAGGGACGATGATGAAGGTGTCGAAGAGGACGAGGATGAGCTACGCGATCGTCTCCTCCGACAGGTCAGACATCGGACAGACACTCAGCCCTCAGATCAGCTGCATCAGAAATGAAACTGAAACTGTTGATGTGGTGATGCCTTCATGGCCTCTCTGAAATCATGTGAAGGGGAACGTTCCCTCGGACGCCAGAACCTGGAGCTTTTTTTGTGGTTCTCATGTTTCTTGGCAATCATTTTCTGTGTCTTTGGTGTTATTGTTTTTATTCATGTTCTTATTTCAGACGCAGCGTTTCTGTGTAATGTCATGTCTCATTATTGCTGTTGCATGTTTGTCTTCCAGTAGTTGTGCGCTTGTTGCCGCTGAAATGAAATGCTGTGAGATGGCTGCCCTGCTAGAGTTCTGTATCAGTAGTAATAACTGTTGTTAACCTGCTGTTTTACTGTTGTTTACCTTTGTTCAACTGCTGTTTGAATGCCTGATGGTTGTGTAAGTGTGTGCACGAGCACCGTGCAGCGCTCAGGCGCGTGTCATTGACAGCCGCGGGTCCCAGTGGCGTTCCTGGTATCTGAAACTTGGAATAAGCTGATGTGGATTCATTGATAACAGCAATGTTTACAATGGTTGTAGTAATAAAGTAAACTGTCATCTTCCGTGATTCTATTGCAGAAACCACACAGCCAAGATAAGATTATTGCAAGTTAGTAGGTCCAGAAAAGAAGGGTTTATTCAGACTGGTTTAGTTTTGTTTGCATAGGAACTGGAGTGGGCAGGATCACAGCGTGTTGTTTTTCTGTTTGTTTGTTCCCAGAAATAAACGGAGGCTTCTCTCCAATAGTAACGCTGTGTCACGCCATTTAATTAACCAGCACAACGCAGAAAGCGACCGGTTACATTAGTCCTTCTCCAGTCACAGTTCTTTTTTTTCCCTTGTTTGCACATATATTAATGGTTGATACCAAATTGGTAGGATCCAAAAGATATAAGGGGAGTTTTTACCTGCTGTTGTTTATGTAATAATTGCTCGGGGGTCATGTTCTGGTTTCTGGAAAGATCCTGGAGACAACTTGTGTTGTAATAGACGCTATATAAATAAAATTTAATTGAAATTGAATATATATATATATATATATATATATGCATTTTAATCTGTAGGGTTGTTTTTTTTTGTGTGTGTGCGTATGTGTGTACAGGTGTGTGCAGATGTGTACCTTTCACCGGCCCTAATGACAGTCTAACTATTTTTTATTGATCCCTAGTTAGGACGACGAAAAAGAAAAAGAAAAAATAGATAAAAAAGTAAATAATAACTAAATTCTGCCAAAGAGGGCTAAAATCACTGGTGTGGTATGTGAAGAGACTAGAAATAGAAAGAGAGACGAGACAGTGGTGGTGCAGTCTGGTGTCTGTGTTGTAATGTGTGTAAAAAAGGGAAAAAAGAAAAAAGAAAGGGAGTCACAGTCACAGTTCTGACCAACCTGAACCCGGTTACAACCACCGCAAGGTTGACGTTAGGTGGGCGTGTTCCGTTCAGGTAAGTTTGTTCCACCTGTTTACAACATCGCGCTGCACAGTGCAAGGAAAAACCCTGTGGGTGATGCCACAGGGGGTGTGTCCAGTTCTTCTTCTGCAGTCGAATCTCAGATGTTGTTACCATGGAAACCTCTGACTGGCCGACAGAATTCAGAGAAGATCAGCAGCTTTTCGTTCGTGTATTGACCCTCCACGTATCCCCGCAGGGCGCAGCGACGCCCCGTCCACCAGCCCCGCATGGCGCAGCCACGCCCCGTCCACCAGCTCCGCAGGGCGCAGCCACGCCCCGTCCACCAGCTCCGCAGGGCGCAGCCACGCCCCGTCCACCAGCTCCGCAGGGCGCAGCCACGCCCCGTCCACCAGCTCCGCAGCGCGCACTTTCACAGTTTCTTCTCCTCGTTTGATTCTGTCTCAGGAGAGAAGTTCTGCAGGACGTTTTGATGGTCGGCAGCTTCACTCAGTCTCTTGGAACAATAAACTGGGCTTGAAAACGCCTCATTTTTAGGACTAATAAACTTTAGAAAAGGCAGACATATCACAACAGATTATACATACTTTGTCTTTTGTGTGATTTACTGTACATTAATATAAAAACTTGGATTATGGATGACTTTTCCCATTGTGTTTTATTTAATTTTAACATACAACAACACAGACCTTAAGATAAGACCTCATTTATTACCAGTTTATTACTTCATACCAGCTTTTCATGTTGCCATTAAATTCACAAAGAGCTTGTTTCAACATTTAATGTCATTTCAGGGTTGTGTTGTGGAAACAAACGTGGGTTTATGAGATTTGTAGCTGATTACGGTGTTTTTATTGACACATTCCTGTTCTGGAGCGTTAGTTAGGCTCCGTATCTCAAAACCCTGATGAAGGATAAGACAGTGACTCAACATCTGGCCAGTTCCTTCTCTAATGCCATTGCCAAATTCTTTTGGGCTTCATTTCTGCAAAGTTAATAAACGACAGAGCGGTAAAGTAGAGTTTCACCTTTTTCTTTATATATGCAGATGGACAACAAATTAGTTGGTTTGAACACAATAAAACAGGATGTCCAAACGTTTCCACCACTGTATTGATGATCAGCTCACAGCTGTTTGATGATCAACAAGTTTAAAGATGTTTTACGGCAGACACGGAGCGGTCACTGGTGTGTTCTAGGTCTGCAGGAAAGTTCAGCACTGCAAAACAATCAACCACAGACACGTTTGTTTGCCTTTAAACTACTTAGTTTCCCTTCACGACATAAAAAAATACTTTTCACATCGTTTGTATATTTGCATCCAGATTCGGTTTCCTTCCACATCACAACTCTGCACCTTCCTCGCCTCCGACTCGTCCGTGGCCGCGTCCCTCAACACTTCTACCACCAGTCTGCTGACTTCCTCCATCCTCCCTCGTCCTCCTCTGACACTGGAGCAGCTCCACATCAACATTTCTGTTCAATATGAACCATTTTCTGGATCTTTAAAGATCAACTTTAAAGTAAAAGTCTTTAATGCCCCAAAACTAAAACCAAGATAACGCGTCCCTCTGTCCCTTCAGGTTCTCCTTTAAACAGTCAAAAGCACCGCCACAAGTATAAGTCAGGCTTAAAACATAAATATTTGCTATAATAAATATCTCAATTTAAATACTCTGAGAAGATACACTTTCATTCTTTGGTCTCTCAGTCTTTTAATGTAAAAGATGAAGTGAGCTGGCAATTTGACAGCTTCAAATGAGTCCTCCAACACCTCTGCTGCATTCAGGAACCCTCAGTCCTGCATGCGCAGCGTTCCGGCCAGTCGGTCCCAGTGGGTGAAGTAGGGGGCGTAGTTGCAGTTGGACTTGAGGTGGTGGAGGTCGTGGTGGCGGGCCCCCCCGTACAGCCCCAGCGGCACCAGGCGGTGGGTGGCCCAGGGCAGGTCGTAGCCACAGTGGTCCTCCACCGACAGCCAGATGTTGAGCAGGAAGAAGGCCAGCTCGGTGAGCGGGTGGCAGCCCAGCAGAATGGGCGTGGAGGCAGCAAAGAAGCCCAGGCTCAGGGTCTCCCAGGCGCCGGAGTACTCGGCTGTGAGGGCAGAAGTGGAGGTGTAGGAGTGGTGCACCTGGAGAGGGAGGGAACAGGTGAATTACAGGCGGAGCCGTAACACCAGCTGAGCATATGAACTAGATCGTTAATGTTGCATCATTGTTGAAGAGGTTAAAGAACATGAAATGAAGTGGTCTTTGATGTCACATGACCTAAACACTTCACTGTATATGACCTTCAGCTTCATTCGATATGAACATTGAGACAGGAGCGTCTCGTCGGTTGGACGTTTGCAGCAGACCAGTGACCCGCCTTCACACCAGCATCATCCAACACTGGGACTCTGAGGACCGTCCTTGTGCCGTTTCATCTTTTCTACTTTATTTCTATTTCTCTGCATTGGCCCCTCTCTGCCCTCTCAATTGCCCCACTGCTATTAATTAGTCTGATCCTTAATTTTATTCCTGGTTCAGTCTTCTGAATGAAACTTTTCATAAAAATGACAATCCTGAGTACTTAAAAATACAGAACAAAAACCTTTACTAGAAGCGGAGCTTATATGTAAATGTGTTTGATAGATGTGACAGAAAAACTGGTTTAAAAGAGCAGAACGTTTTCCAGTTAGAAGATGCCGTGACGTCATCGGGAGCGGGACTCACCTTGTGGAAGCTGCGGTACAGCCAAGGAACCTTGTGGTGCAGCAGATGCCAGGTGAAGCTCTGGAAGTCGAACAGCAGAAGGCAGACGAGCACCTGGGCCAGTAGGTGCGGCAGCGGAGGCGCATGCGCGGGCAGGTGCCCCGGCAGCAGGTACCAGTGCAGCACGGTGAGCGGGAAGATGAAGACCAGGTGGTTGTAGAGCGTCAGAGCCACGCAGCTCCTCACCGAGGACCAGCTCAAGGAGCTCTGCGGCTGCAGCTTGTACCTGCGCACTAGCGCGCACCTAGGCGCCAGCGCTTCCAGCAGCAGGTAAGGCAGGCAGAAAGACAGGAACGCGCACAGCGAGAAGAGCGCGGGGAAGACTGGCGAGCGCAGCAGTGGCGCATGCGCCAGCAAGACGTCCCAGAGCGGCTGCAGCATGTTTCCGTCAGACGTGAACATCTAAGTTGAGGCTCCAGTCTCCCAGTCAGAGCTCAGCGGAGTTTCATCACGCTGCTGCAGCTTTTATAAACGCTCCGTGGCCCCGCCCCCACACCCACACCCCCGCATGGACTTCCAGGCCCGTCAGCAATCTGGCAGCATGTCAACATAGCTCAGAGTGGAAAACCCAGAGCGGCTCTGAGTGGAGGACTGCCGTCTGAAACAAAGACACCGTCTAAGTCTGACCTGAAACTGCGGATCTTCACGTAATAATGGAGAACACGCTGGGTTGTGACAGCCCTCCTACTGCGCCCTTAGAACTCACCATCATCATCGTAAATGAACTCCTCATTGTCGATGTGAAAAGTATTTTTTTTATGTCGTGAAGGGAAACTAAGTAGTTTAAAGGCAAACAAACGTGTCTGTGGTTGATTGTTTTGCAGTGCTGAACTTTCCTGCAGACCTAGAACACACCAGTGACCGCTCCGTGTCTGCCGTAAAACATCTTTAAACTTGTTGATCATCAAACAGCTGTGAGCTGATCATCAATACAGTGGTGGAAACGTTTGGACATCCTGTTTTATTGTGTTCAAACCAACTAATTTGTTGTCCATCTGCATATATAAAGAAAAAGGTGAAACTCTACTTTACCGCTCTGTCGTTTATTAACTTTGCAGAAATGAAGCCCAAAAGATTTCGGCAATGGCATTAGAGAAGGAACTGGACATGTTTGAAAACTGCTCAACAGTCATATTATTGACCAGTGGAAACGTTCAGGACAGCTGTCAGTCTTCCAGGAGTGGACGTCCCAGCAGATTTACTCCAACATCATGTTATTGCTGCAAAAGGTGCATCTGCAGTCCTTTGGTATTAACCACTTATCATTTGTATTTTGTTGTGAAACAATTACAGGTTCTTGGTTTCCAGCTCTGAGAAGGTTCTTTGAAAAATGTTAAGAAAAAGTGAAGTCGTGACGTAAATAATTGTTCCTGCTGGTGCTAAAAGGAGTAAGTGAAGTAGAGCAGAGCTGGAGTCAGATACAAGAACGCTCAGTCACTGTCTTATCCTTCATCAGGGTTTTGAGATACGGAGCCTAACTAACGCTCCAGAACAGGAATGTGTCAATAAAAACACCGTAATCAGCTACAAATCTCATAAACCCACATTTGTTTCCACAACACAACCCTGAAATGACATTAAATGTTGAAACAAGCTCTTTGTGAATTTAATGGCAACATGAAAAGCTGGTCAAATGGTATTAAAAACACACATGGAGGATCATCCAGAAGTAACGGGTTTGATGACCAGCAGGTCAGAGACACGATTCAGTCTAAAACCCACACGAGCAGAACTGCGAGGCTGCAGTCTTTTTTTTTTTCCTCCCTTGTTTGCACATATATTAATGGTTGATACCAAATTGGTAGAACCCAAAAGATAACTAACTATTTTTTATTGATCCCTAGGTAGGACGAAGAAAAAGAAAAAGAAAAAATAGATAAAAAAGTAAATAAATAACTAAATTCTGCCAAAGAGGGCTAAAATCACTGGTGTGGTATGTGAAGAGACTAGAAATAGAAAGAGAGACGAGACAGTGGTGGTGCAGTCTGGTGTCTGTGTTGTAATGTGTGTAAAAAAGGGAAAA